>JAURVB010007801.1:0-46771 GCA_033002965.1 Piper betle
TATGATAAATCATTTTTTATTATTCTTGGGCATATCGGTCCAATGGTATTTATGGATTATTTCCAACAAACTTTATTTGTTGCATTTTATATTATTTTTCATTTTTCTCTTTCAGTTGAATAAGGTTTGACCGCAGGTTGAACCCATTGGCCTTGGGTTCAGAGTTGTGAGTGAGATTTGATTTCCAAACTCTTTTGTTAACTGCCTTTTAGTATTTTCTTATTAGTTGTTTTTTGCATTTGAAGCATCTAACAAATAGAGCAAGTTGTGTTAAAAATTATAATAATTAATGTAGTAGTTAGATGTTATAGGTGAGTTGATGAAATGAGTGAGGGTATAAATTTTTAAGTAGAATTTAAAAGTTTATTATCATATACCTTCCTAAGTGGAGAACAGATTAAGCATGTCAATTTGGTAAAAAGTACAAGGACTATATCACTTTTATCTTCCAATGCTGTAGGCAGCCACAATGTTTTCTTCTCTCCCCTATGTAGTCTTTTCCTTTTTAGGAGCCTCTCCATCTTCTCTCGCATGTAAGTATACCTTTCCTGCTCTCCCCTCATTATTCTGTTTCCTAAGTGCATACATCTATATTTGTTGTTTATTACAAAAATTTTCCGGGTGTTTGTGCTCTTTTTGGTTTTGGGTTTGATTAATATGTGATTAAATATTATTTATTTCATAATGAATCAAAACTTAGTTGAATTAAATCAAGTGATTACAATTGTATAGTGGATCATGTGTTTGTTATCTTATGTTTATTGATATTGATGAAAGCATGCTTTATATTATTTATAAATAACTATATTATTATTATTATTATTATTATTATTATTATTATGTAATTTTGTTGATTTGTTTATGTTGATGTATTTTAAATTCATGATAATAAATAATTGTTGATATAATATTAAATAAGTACATTATGTTTTCATTTAGGATATGTATATTAAGTATACTAGATAATCTTAATAAATATTAGAGTTAATCTTGATCTATATATGGTCGTAAATGGTTATAGTTATTTAATGAATGAATGTCATTTTAATCTATTCATTAAGTTGTAACTAATTAAATTAACAAGGATGATGTCTTTATATCTTAGTAAGTTAATACGCATTTGTGATCTTGGGTCATTAATTATTAATCAAATTACAATTATAATTAGTCACTGTTGGGTTAATTAGAATGTTGTAAATTCATGTGCATGAGTGTATTATAACTCTTGCATGAATTTTTTATCACCTAAAATGAGATTAGTATTAAATTATCGTTCATTGTTTGCAGTCATTTTTATTTATAATGTCAGTAATAAAATATAAAGATAAGAACTTTATGTGATTGTATCGGTAAATTAAGGTATATATTATTATAATATAATATTAGCGTAGAATCGTAATAACATGCTTAAAATAAATAAAGTTTGTACTTTTACTAAGTTAAGTAATTTAAAATAATCTTACGAATGATATCCCTTAAATTTTAATACAAGATATATTTAATAATTGGATACAACGATTTAATTAATCTTAAGATAATTAACTATAGTTAGTGAAAAGTTAATAAAATATTATTAAGAAATATTTTGGATATTATTAGCAGAATAAGCAAGCGTTATTTCTTAAAAGGAATTAAAATGTGATATTAATTAAAAGTCTAAATAGTAATCTAAATTTCTTGTATAGTAATCTTAATATGATTTCTTTGGTTAAATAATTATTGCATTAAGGAAAATACACTAATATTAATAATTAAATACATGCGACTAAGTAAATAATCATTTTATCGTTGGTTAAGGGCGAGTTGTGATTTAAATAATTAATTTAAATGGTAAGGTATGACTTAATTGATTATGTCACATGAATAATTAATTATTTTGTGAGACTTACAGTAAATATTGTAAATTTAAAGTTTAATATTTTGTGTGTTACATGTTAATTTTGTCAAGTTTTAAGCATCATATAATAAAGTCATTTCATTGCATGCATTTTTGCAAGTATAAAATTATATCTATGTAAAATTATTTTATACACATGTATAATTTTATTATTTTATTTATGTTATGATCGTATGTCCTAGTTGTAGGTGCCTCATTAGAATTCAAAGTCTGTATAATTACTCGAAATGTTATATATTCCTACTTGGCAGCACTGGTAGGCCTAAGCATACATTCGACCACCATGTGCCAAGCACAATTAGGGTCAAAGAATTTACTTAGTCCCACACGGGGCCACACCCTTAAAATTCTTGAAAAATTAATGCATGCCCTCATGCTGAAAGGGGTGAGAGGGGGCAATGGTGCAAGACGACTTATGATACACTTGTGATACCAAGAGGGTGAGTCAATGACAAATATTGATATCTACAAGCCGTGTGCCACTTTGTTTGTGCGCGCATCATGGGATTGTAGCTGGATGGGGTGGCCACCCATCCCGACATAATGACAACTCGGCGTAGGCTCACAATCATTAAAAACTTAATTAATGATGTTGTGGCATACATTAACTTGTTTCTTTTAATCATTAATAAACCATCCAGACTATAGCTTGATGGCTCCTCAGTAGTTACCCTTATGAGAGTTCTAGTGAAGTATATGCATGTTTTCCTTTCAAGAGAGTTAGCTCTCATTGACAATTTCATATTAGTTATTTTCTAGACTATAGACAACCATTGCTAATAGTTTTCTATTACATATGTAGGTGAGCATCAAACACAACAGAATATGCCAGACTTGACGAATGAGCAGTGACATACTTGCACACACACATGCCTGGCGATATGACACTTTATTATGATGCTAGTGAATGTGTAAAATACTTTGATGATGTTTAATGCATGGTTAACTTATTTTGTAAATGAAATTAGTAAACTTTCGGCCATGTGTATGTGAATAGTAGATGGGTCAAAACCCAGTCAGGGATCATGATTTGGAAATGATGTGATATTAACAGAATGTGATGTTGTGATATATATATATATATATATATATATATTGTGATATAATAATGGACAAAGTGGTTTCCTTATTACAGTTTTAGGAGAAATTTTGTCTTTTTATTGACAAGATTTGTATAATATTTAATCGATTGGAGTGCAATTTTGTGTTGTCATATCATCCACGTAGCATCTTGTTAGGTTGTGCATTTCATACATTCATCATGACATTCTTTTCATTTTATGATGCTTAGAGTAGATCTCTTCCGCTTAAGTTCGGGTCGACCAAATTAATAGAATTTTAGAATCGGTTTGGTCCCCCATAACATTTCCAGTTCGGTTAATAGTAAACAGGATTTGGGGTGATACATGCTGTCTACCTACTACTTGCTAGTATGGGTTCACTGACATCTCGGCCCATTCTTGTCTAAAATGGGGTGAACAAAGGAGCCGTTGTTGGAGTAGTCCTCTGTTACAGTGGTGGAGGAAGAGGTGGCAACGGAGGTCCCATTGGAATTGCTGGCTCTCCTCATGCCTTGTCAACCACAACTGGCCTCTTTTCAACTCTGGCTATCGAGAGAGCTATCCATCTCAGCTCTCTCCTAAACTTCTCTTAGTTTTGCTGCATCTGTATTAGAGCCACAACCAATCTCTCAAACGCTGTATATCTCACCTGTCGACTACTAATACTATAGTGATTGTTATGGCGATCGCTCTCACTGAGTTGACTAACTGAGACTAGAACACTAGGCTCTCCCAGTGGCATGGTAGCCCTAGGTCGGCTAAATGAAGTGTCACTGTGACCATGGCTGGAACTATCATGTCTCGGCGATGGAGGGGATGAGGTCCTAATCTGTGTCTTGCAAGTTAGTCTCACCATCTTGAAAGGATTCATTGCTCTAACATGAACACACTATCACATTACTGATTGGTAAGAAAATCTACAAATAAAAAAAATAAAATAGAAATATACCTTTTGGCACAACTCGAAGCAGCTTTTGCACACATGTAACCTGTAATACATCAACATTCTTAATCAACCAAGGGTTACCTCTGATACCAAGACTCTAACACCCCAATTCAGTTCACCCATCAACCGATTTGAAAATGCTACCGACGACCGAACCGTTCGCTAATCTACTTAATTCGGATAAGCTGCCCCAGATCTACCCTCAAAGTTTAAAGATGGTGATGTAAGCATTGAATGCATGGATGAGATGTTTAGGTTCTAACATTGTTCTAAATGAATGCTATGATATGCAATTCATATTCAAAACAACACAAACTCATTAAAAGTTCAAAAAATAATGATTTTTAAAACAAAACAGACAGCATCTCCCTTAACCCACTCAACAACAAATATTATATATAAAAATTATAAAAATGCAAAATGATACCAAAACCTTGTATTTTCATACAACATTCACATCATAATCATTTTTACGGGGTCGGGTCTCAACCCCCTTAGCTCATCTTGTTCAGTTTTAGTCACATCAATATTCACACACAGATCATTTTATTAAATTCAAACATCATTTCATGCAATAAAAGATCATAATATTTAATTCACTCTATTCACAACAGTTCATCACATCACATTCTCATTCATTCTCAATAGGTATAAGTGCAAGTTGCGTTGCTGCTCCTCCATGGTCCCAACAATGCTTAGTCATTCAGGTTTTCACCTTGATATATAATATGAAAATGTCAGTAACAAGTGTTACTGGTCAAGAAATAACTAATAGCCAAACTGGCCTAATAGAGATGATTCTCTTGTTAACTAAAATCCATCATATACTTTTTCATTAGAATAACTAATAAGGAATTTAGTCACTCATATCAAACATTCACATCAATTCACATCATGATTTCCTAATTTACATTGTAGTAAATTAACAATTTATACTTAATTTAGTTAATCACTTTATTAGTATTTTTTCATATGAATCAAATCATGCAAATTCATTTTTATTTACAATAAAAATATTTTACTGTGTTAATCAATCAAATCCTAGCTTGTTGTGCTAATAACTATAAATTTTAAATAATTAGGACAGTGTTAATTATTCCTAGTGTCGTTGTCAATCAATGACATTTAAGGTTTGCCATGTAGTTCGGGACACGAATTCGACACCTGACAGCGTCCAAATTCAATAGCCTTTTCCTCGATGAAGTCGGAGAAAATCCATCGATTTCCAGCAAATTAGGTTTTTCCAGTGATTTTTGGCAGCCTCCAGCATTTTTTGGCTACTTTCCGGTGAATTTTTGGCCAAGAGATCGGGGCTGTGGGTCGGCACCAGCTCGCAACCTCAACATGACCACGGTGGTGGTGAGGGTGTCGGTGGCGGCGATGGTCACCGTCTACGGACATGGGTTGGCCGGGGTTGGTCGGCTTACCGGATCAGCCCTTGGCCGGTCTTGATGGTGGCGCATGGGGAGGGGGATAGACGTTTGGAGTCGATGGGGTAGCAATGGCGAAGCAACGTGGCTCCCGTGTGTCGTGAAGGCCAAGCGGCGGCCAAGATGGTGGAGGGAACAACTCAGCGAGTCCCGGTGGCTTCGTCAGACATCAATCGGCGGCGGTGCAGCGACCAGAGCTAGTGTTGGCAACAAGAATTGAGGCAGTGATTAGGGGAGAGGGAGAAAGGTGTCGGGGGAGGGTTTTGGTGGATGTCTTGTAAATAAAAGTTGACTCGACTCTGACTCGAGTCAAAAATAATAACTAACTCCTAATAAATTAAAAAATATCCTGAAAATTTTTAAAAAATATAATATAATATAATACACTCAATAACATTAAAATGACATGTTCTATAACTAATAACTCACCCAAACTACTATATAATGCGTCCTAATGCATTATTCAACTTAAAATTAATTTTGCGATCAAATACATAAAAAACATAACTACATACTATTTTATACTCTGATAACTCATTTCTCATCAATTTTCTCATGTTATCATTATATACTCGATAACTACTTTCTCATTGTTACTACCTCATCGCTCATAACGCATGCCCGGCCTCGGCTCAACATGTGTGTCATAAAATTAACTCGACTCGAACAGATGGCAGAACTAACTGGTTCGCTAATATAAAACTTTGACTCAAGTCACAGGTTTTACAAAATCAAACTTTATAATTTTATAAGTGTGTGAAGGACTCTTGAATCATTTACAAAACAAAAGGTTGAAGAGATGTCTTTAATAAGAAGAATTTAGGAGCTAGGGTAATATAATAATGGAGAAGAGCATGAAAGAATTCAAGGTTTGTTCATATGGGTCTTTAGGTTTACGCGTTAAGGATCACAAGTTACTATCTTCCTAGTAGAGATTCCCTTGTAGGTCTCATGATGTAGAAGTGCATGAAAGAATTCAAGGTTTGTACATATGGGTCTTTAGATATATGCGTTAAGGATCACAAGTTACTATCTTCCTAGTAGAGGTTCCCTTGTAGGTCTCACGATGCTCCAAGTATTAGTTATGAAGCTCTTTCTTATGTACATGAGAAACAAAGGACATTGCTTCTTCTGCAATAGCTATTGTTTGTAAATGCATATGAGTATAATTATTTTGTTTTATAATTATAGCTATATCTTCTGGTTTAGATTCAGTTTTAACAAAGGACATTGCTTCTATTGTTCCATATTTAATACTTCCTACAGGAGGATGTTTACTAGAAATTAGTTTACCATCAGTTGTTTCCCAATTTCTAGGTTCTTTATGAACTAAGATCTTAGGTGTTACTAATGCTTTAAACCATTTTTCAAAAGGTAGTTCATATTTTAAAGTCTTTAAATCTTTATAATAAAGTTCTTTATATTCTGTTCTTTGATTTTCATCAAATATTTTAAAATACCATTCTCTAAAATTTTTATTTCTTGGTTGCATAAATTCTTAAGAGCATTTTTGTCTATTTGATTCAAAGTCTATAGTATTTATTTTAAATTCCATTTCTAAGAAACTTGGCTCATCCGTGTATAACGCATGAGGTATATTATGTTCTGACATAAGTATTCCATCTACATTAGAACTAGAAGGTTTATCATGCTCTAATTTAAATCTTGTAGAAGTACTATTTCTTCTAAAGATTATACTAACATCACCATTATTTTCTTCTATAATGGCTTCTGCAGATCTTTTCTCTACTTTAGGAGGAACTACTTGTTCTAATTTCCAAACTTCTGGAAGAACTATATCTGTCCATTTAATAATTTTTGGGATTTCTATATTAGCTTTGGTTGAATCTATTTGGAATAATATTGTATTAACTTTTCTTGATGCTAATTTAGCATTAGGATTAATTGTTGTCATAGCCTTAAAACATATTCTGTAAAGTACACATACGTTTTGGGATCTTTCTTTCATATCATAACCTTGTGTTTTCATATTTAAACACAAAGCGTCTTTGAGATGAGGATCACTTAAAGATAGTGAAAAATTTGGATAACAATTAAAATATACAGGTCCAGTTCCTAAACTGGATTATATTATTCCTAATAGAGAATCATTAAATTTATTATGCCTATTATCTCTAAGACATAATAATATTGAAGTGTTTAAACCATCTTTGGTTAATGGTTTAACAGCTACTTGTACTAATCCTAAGTGAATATAATTATAGGAAATTTTCCAATGTTCAACCTCCTCCTAGTTTATTCCCCATTGAATATAACTATTGGGATTATATTGAAGTTTTTAAGAAAGTTCTGTTATTTAGTTAATCCCATTAGTCAGCACTCTTGGTTCCTTCGTGTTGATCTACCTAAACCTTGTTCAATTCCAGTCTGGTTTCATCAGTGGATGATAGACTTTGGTCCAGAAATAGAGTTTCTCCCGAAATATTATAAAAATCAATATGAAAATTTCTCTTAACTTGTTCAGAAGTCTTTCGGGAACTCATTTTTCTATTTCATTCTATTTTATCGAATTCCATGGATTATGTCCTGAAATTTCTGCTTTCATACTATTGAGGACAAGGGAATTCTTATTTCCTCACTGGCTTACAGATTTTACATTAGATGGTGGGATAAGTTTACCCGTTCTATCATTCTTCCTACAAAAGAAGAACTGTTTCTAGAGCCAGTTCTACCCTTGACCAGGACTATCACTTCAGTACTCCCATCAATACTACCCCCTAACGTATATACTTGGTTGTTGCAGGTGCAGGATGATAATCCTAATCTTCCTCATGATGAGGCAATCAGACAACTCATATGGAGTCTCTCCAAAGTTGCAACCTATTCCTGAGCCTCAACCATTATCATCAGATGAAATTAATCAGATGGTTACCAGGCTGACAGAGAGTCCAGTCCAAGCAGGATATGCCCAGTCACCTTTTACTACAAAAGATTTACATTGCAGAATTTGCGGACAGACTGGCCATACTTTTATTGTTTGTACAGAGTTTCCCTTGGATGAAGGTCCAAAGTGTCTTTGCTATGACCAATTTGGTCATAGTGCTTTTCATTGTCCTGATATAGACAGATCGCTGTCTCTAATTAAAACTCATTCAAAGAAAGCTGATTCTCAACAATCTTCATCCAACACTGTTCATCTTGAGTCAGATAATTCTCCATGGAAAATTGCTAAACTATCTGTGGGTCCCTCATCTAACCCCACTCTGGTCCCTACTGTGGGTCCCTCATCTATCCCCACTATGTCCCCACTGTGGTCCCCACCAAGACTACGTCAACTGGGCCCAAGGTGGAGCCTACTCAGTGATCAGTAACCTATGTAACCTGTTTAATTGCTTTTTAACATCTGCTTGTCTATAAATTCAGACATCCTCCTTCAGTTGAACCACCACGAATTCAGAGCACAACGCTCAAGAGTCTCTTTCTTCTTTACTTTCCTTCCTTCTTCAATAGAGTTTATGTTTTCATTCGTGGGTTTGCATACAGAGAAATGATTTCATAAAGTTCTATCGTCTCCCTCTTAAGATTCTGTTTTCCCTTCTTTACTTCTTATTTCTGTTATAAAGAAAGGAATCTAGATGAGTCGCTTTCATCTTTCCTTTTACTTTATACATTTCTTATCTTCGTGTTTCTGAGTTTCAGAGTTTGAGCTGTGTCTCTTTCAATATTTCCTTTTTCTTTTCTTTATAAACTTTTTATCTTCAACAATTCAGTAACGTATTTCGTATTTCAGTTGTGTTGCCTTCAGCCTTACCTTATTCAGTGTTTGTGTTTTCAGTTTCGATAAAAACCCAAGAAGATTTTGTTTTTACTTTATCAAAAAATCCAAAAAACAGTTTGTACGTAGCTTGTATGAAGTTTGTATCAAGTGTGTATTTACAAGATTTACAGTTTGTATACAATTAAAATATTGTAAGTTTATACGTATATACATACATGTATTGTTGTACTTGATATATATAGTTTGTGTGTTTACTAAGTGGAGTGAAGCGAGTTTGTAAAATTACCAGCATTAATACAAAGTAAAGTTTCTAGTATGTCTTTCTTTCTTTCTTAAAATTCTCAAAATTAGAATTTCTCTCCCGCAAAGAAATATACTTTACATTTATAGTTGAACTCCCGTAAAGGGATATACTTTACTTTACGGTTACATTCCCATCTGGGATATATTTTACTTTATTTTAAATTCTTGTTTATACATGATTTTAAGTTGTTAATATACTTTTATGTTATTTTATAAGTTGTTAATATCATTATTATGTTGTTTGTTGTTAGGCTACTCTGTTGTGAAGTTAATTGGAAAACTTTTGAAACTGTTAGGTTTCCCCGCTGTTTATATATATATATATATATATATATATATATATATATATGTCGTAAAACATGGGATGGAGGCTCCAAACTTTTGTGTACACGAGCAATTTTGAGTAGCAGTATGAAACGGAGGTATGAAAAAATTCCCATATCTGTACGTCATTCGATGCTACTATACACTTTGGCCGTTATATAAAATTTCAACCGTTGGTGGAATATGGCGGTTGATCACTGTAACATGCCGTTTTATGTCCTCGTTCCAACAGTCAAAGAGTTCATACAAGCCAGAACACATTGTTCTTTCAATTTAAATTTTTTTACTAATAAACATATATCAATGAACGGCACGGCCAGAGGGCCAGACAAATCAAAGTGTAAAAAGGAAAATCCATGTCTTTTAGAGTTGGCACAGGGCTTTGTCTAGTGTTATCCGCCGAAGAAGCTTTGTTTGGATCGACCCAGGTCTGGTTCTGCTCTCTGCTTGCATATGTCACCAGTCTTGGCATCCTCGGGATCGTTTTATTCTATGGAGTTCGATATTGCTGGTAGCCATAGCGACAGAGAAGCCGAAGTAAGAGGAAGAAACTAGATTGTTGTTTGTTTTTTTGTTATTTTAATTCTCGTAACTAGTAAAGATGCATCTTCGTTTCTACCAGACTTCTTTTCTGAGAAAGGTATTGGAGTTGGTGGTTTTGTAAATTAAATGTTGCTATTGGTTGTTGATTCTTGAGTTTGAGCTGGTATGGTACTGGGTTTCTTCTCAACGGAGGTTTTGTCGATATATAATAGTAGTAGGAATCCGTTTCTTTTTTGTGGCATTGGGAACGGATCAATGTTATTAAGTGTTAGAATAGATCATATGTAAATTAATCTTTTCTAACACTAAGTAGGTAGAATTGTTGGATTGAAGTCTGAAGAGTCCATGTTCGTTACTCACTATATCAATGTTTACAGGGCCATGGAAAGAGAAGATGTAATTGGTGGGCTACTGTCACTTGATTGTGCTATAAATTCACTAATGTAGTCTATGGTTCTGCAGGATCCGAAGAAATGTTCGCTGATTTAGGTCATTTTTCAAAGAAGTTTAGAGGTATGCCTAAAATGTTTGAAGACATTAAAATTAGTCTGCATATTTCTTTCCTGGTGTTGGTGATGTTAATGTTATCATATTTTTCATCTCTAACCCTCACAAATGCAGATAGCTTTTGTTTTCTTCGTCTATCCTCTACTTATCATGTGTTATGTGGGGGCAAACTGCATTTATATCTGGATAGCATGGTGAGTATATGAGATTCTCCCTCATCTTAGTTCATCAATGCCAGGTGAGTTTGGTTGCTCCTTTTTGGGTTTATTTATCTTTGCCTTTTAAAACAAACAATCAGAAGGCAACGATGATGCCATGAAATTTTATGTCAAATAGTTCAAGTGTGTGCTGATGAAGATAAATAATTTGGAGAAAAATTGGAAAGAAGTAGGTAGCTCCAATGTTCTATCAAGGAAGACAGTTTACATTTACTCTGAGTGGTCCTGAATTTTCATCGCTTATAACCAATTATCTCTTGAGTTCATTTATGTAGTTCATTTACAATCAAATGGCACACAAACTTTTGTTTAGATTCTGGTTTCTTGTTGGACGATTTGATGTAGTTTCTACAATTGGGGGTTTGTTGTCTGAATGGTGGCATTGTGAACTTTTGTTTAGATTTTGGTTTCTTGGATGATTTGATGTAATTTTTGAGGATTGTGGTTGGGGTGTTTGTGTGGTGAGATTGCAAACTTTTGTTTAGATTCTAGTTTCATGTTGTTTTTGGTGATTATATCTTTTATTAGAATTGTTGGGATTAGGATTTGTTATTTAGATAGTGGGAGTGCCATTTTTTTTAAGATTCTGGTTTCATGTTGGGAAAATGATGTAATTTTTTAAATTTAATATTCTTTTAATTTTGGGATTATAATTCTAAGCATTTTATTTTTTTGAAAAAGTATACCGTTGAATGGTGTTATGTATTTGGGGAAAAAATTGAAACATGGTTAAAACTTGAAAAAACTTTTTATTATTAAGATAATTTATATAAATATGTTGATAGGCTATTTTTATTAATTTTAATCTCTATAATTATATATTTTTATCCAAAATAAACTACTTTCGACCTTATGATCAAGTTGGTTTTAAGCTTCCAAACGAGTTGTTTATAAGCTCCCAAATAAGATAGTTTTAAGCTCCTAAACGAGTTGGTTTTAAGTTTCTTAAAATTTAACAATTTAAATGTGTTCGAGTTGGAGTAGAGCTCAAATAACATCAGAAATGTTTAAGTCGATTTGAAATATCTATGCTCAAAACTCGTGAGTCGATTTTGAACGAACTTTTAACTATTTGAATCAAGTTTATTAAGCATAAAGTGAGCTCGATTTGCTCGCTCGTTTAGCAACCTTGCATAGAAACGTATCTAATCATGATTTTAGTGTTAATATTAATGATAAAATTTTAAGATTAAATTGATTTAATCTAGCCCACGAGAAATGAATGTAATATAAAAATTACTTACTATTATTACATTGGCGATATATTTTGTCTAGTCAAAGCAAAGTCAGATATTGGAGATCACTTAATTCCACACATTGAAACAGACATTATTGATTCATCAAATTTGTAGTATAAAATCATAAATCGAATAGGTGCTTTCTATAATTTTTTAGGCACAAAGATGTATTAGGTGAAAATGTAGTAGTAATCAGCCATTGGAAACCATTTAATGAATGACAAATGAGTAGGACTCAATAGACATGTCTTTTAAAAAGTAAAATATTGTCTACCACAATTAAGTAAAATATAAATAATTTTTTTCCATTGTAACACCTTGGTTTTGATTCACCTAAAAATCGAATCGAAAATATTGCGATCGAGTCCGGTCATGTTTAAAGTTGTCGGTCAGTATGGCTCAATCGATAAAATAGATCGAAATAACAATTTTGGTGTCTTGAGAATGGAAGATACTATTAAATACACGTCAAACATAAATAAAAGTAAGAAAGTAAATAATTACACTGAGTTTAAGTGTATGTACCGTTTATTTGTCTTTCCATCAAAGTCGACTTTAAAGTACAAGACCTATATATATTATATGAAAACGTTAGTAATAAATGTTACTGGTTTGAAAAATAACTAATTAGCAAATGGGTATTTCATTATCCACAAAAACTTATAAAACTTTAAAATTGCCTCACACTTGACGGTAAGCAAATATACTTAAGCAAATGTCGGCTCGCATACACGGCTCATAATTATATTTATACATATAACGTTTATGCCCTCACATCTTCTATATTATCTGTCACGATACTCAAGTGGTAAAAAGAACAGTTAAATTAATCTCATAAATTCTGGAAATGTGTTGAATTATGCAATACCCTCATACACCACACTACCTTAGGATTTGAAGGAGTACTAGTGCAGTCTATAAATATCTTCGTACCACTTATTTTATTATTTATAAAATCCATAAAAATGCGCGTACTTATATAATAGGCTTAGGGAAGAGGCTTGTATCATACGTTTTTGGAGCTTTAGTTCGAAAACTAATAAAGGATCTCCTCCTTGTTATATTATTAAACATGTGAGAAAAACATTGCTAAATGGCCCGACATCACAAGGATCTGATAAAACGCCACCGATGTTGTCCTACTTCTAAAATACGGTTAGATTTAACACACACGGAGTTAAGTAGAGAGGAGAGTCTTACGGACCTGTGGTTCAAGCTCTAAGCAAATCTACACATCTAAGGCGAGTTTAGGTTTCAAAACATACATTGGAACCCACTACTAAGTAAAATACTAATATCTCTATATGATGCATGTTTGTGGTGTATGCTCATATCATAAGTACGTCCTACTAAAGAAAACAGTGCTAATAAGCTACAACTAAAAACATGGCATGCAAATCTAGACATAATAATAAATAAATAAATGTACTCATAAGTAATTAAGTAAATAATAAATAAATGAACACAAATAATACTCTAATAATATAATGATAATCTAATTATACTATATAAATACACAGGTAAACACGAGTAAATATCATATATACGAGAACTAGTAAACATACAAATAAATAATTAAACAAACAAATAATTATTTTAATAAATAAATAAATCAATCAATAAATAAATGATTAATATTAATTAATTATTAAGAATAATAATATAAATATCAAATATACGAGCATACGACTAAATATATATAAATAATAACACGAGTAAGAAAATAATTAATAATCAATCAATTAAATAAATAAAATGCAATAAACATGAAAAAAAATCATATCTATGAATAAATACATTATCAATAACAATAATTAGTCACATAATCATTCATCATAGTCAACAAATATATAAATAACAAGAAATAAATAATAATAAATAAATAAATAAATAAATAAATAAATAAATACTCACAATATCCAAACATGCTAAACAATGTGAATATACATCTAAACTAATATAAGGGCTCTAAAATTACCAAAAACGGTCGAAAAATGACCGAAAATAGGCTGAACCAAATTGAACCAAGCTAAAGTAGACCAAACCGAATGGGCTGAACTAACCCGGTCTGGGTTAACTGGAAAATGGGCTTGGTTGGCTGAGCGGACCTGAACTAGATGTGCAGACTTGGACATTAGCTTGCAGGCTGGTGAACAAGATTCAACAGGCAGACTTGATCATAGGCAGAGGGATCATGAACTGGAAAACGGTTTGAACGGGTGGCGGGGGTGGCAAAAACTGAAACCAAAAACATCGTCGCCGGTGGTGATTGCGTCGGCGCCGGTGACGATCGTGGGTACAAAATGATAGCCAGACTGCGAGGTGGTGACGGTTGTACTGATACAGTGACCGGGGGCGAGGAGGAAACTTGCCAGCGGTGAGTCAAAGTGGTGGTGGCACTAAAGGGTGTAAATTCTAAAATCATAAAAATTCTCTTGAAATATAGCATGGTGAAGCTAAGGCTGACATGGATGGTTTAGATCTTGCCATGTGGCACAATCTGGCACGATCTAAATGTCCGACAACTCATGGTCTAGTAGGACCCACCTATGGGTATATGAAATATACATATGGACAAAAAGTTCGATACCATATAAAGTTGAAGCTGACTCGAGTCCTAAAAGTGACTCTATAGGCGGGAATCGAGGCAAGAAAGTTAAATTGGCCTCGATTCTTAAACTTAATCTAGCGGGGCCCACAAGGACACAAACAAATGATCCAAAATTCCTATGGTGCATGCAAATAAAATACTTAAAAAGTCCCAAACTGATGATGCTAAACGTTAGAATGGCCTAGATTTACGTGTAAAATCCTCGCTAACTTATAAAAATTATATGTATACTTCGTGTATACACTCTTAATTCATGCTCTATTATATCATATCTGAAAATATTATATGCATGTTAGGTATATTTAGCCTCCATAACATATTCATATGGCCATCTACGCCTGCTGAAGCTTGTTTGAATCGACTTGAGACTAACCCGAACCGGGTAACTTACAAGCAGGTAAGACCCTAACCCAAAACTCAGGTTTTACATGCATATTAAAAGTAAAATAAATTTTGACACAAACAAAAATTGTGTTACATATTATTTTCATCTATGTTGTCCCCTAACCTGCTGCCCATTATTCTCATACGACCGGTTTCGAACACTAAATTACATTTTTATCTGCTTCAGTTTTTGTTTTCTCAAACAAAGGAATAGAAAGTCTTGGGAGAATATTCCGAAATTAAATTGAAATCTTGCAAAATTTTCGGTGTTTAGGACCCAATTTTTATAATGCTAGAGTTCTTTAAAAAGTGAATGTTGTACATGTCAGCCAAATACTAGAAATTTCTCTCCGCTTTAATTTTATATTTTTTCCATCTAATCATATGCCGTAAGAAGAAGTATTTTATTATTTTTCCCAAAGCTCTCCCACAAGAACAAGAAAAAGCCTTATCGAATGGATCAAAAGGGTGTAGTTTAATTTTTGGTAGAAACTCTCTCCCATCTTGAAAATGTTAGAATGGATATATTAATTAGTCTCGCGTTTGAATACCTTCCGATGTAAGATTCGGTATATTAATGAAGATATATTGTTTATGATGTGCAACTTCAATTAATCGCTTTTAAGAAATATATGAGCCAATTAATTTGTACTTAAATCAAGTCATTATAATTCATATCGGAGTCAATCCATACCTTAATTGTGTATAGGGATTTTGAGAACAAAGTTTTTTATAAGTATATAAAATATTAATTTTTAAATAATTAATAGCATTTCAATACTTGCCATATCTTCAGTCTAAGCAAAAGAATCAAAAATAATTTTGCATTTGGTTTAGAGCTAAAATTTTTGAAAAAAAAACAAAACAAAATAAAACTCTTTAAAGTAAAAAAAACGCACAAAAACTTTTGGCCATAAATCAAATAATTTATATTGACCCGACAACAGGAGGGAAAATCTTAATCTACAAAGTTGGGTCCAGCAGGTTCATGGAATTTAGTGTATGAACTATCATGTGTAGCTTCTAAGGCAATGGTATAATCAAAACCAACAACTCCCGTGGAGTCTAGTCTGGCTTTCCACAGAGCCAACATGTACTCCTGCCTCTTATTGTTTTATTCCCATATAGATCACACACACGAGCTTCGTTTTTGTTCTAATAAGACCCAAGCATAATTCACTCTGCTATGACACCGCCTTTGTTCTCAACCTTTGCTTCAGAACACCTACTGGCCAGCTTCAAATATTGAGATGAGCAGAGTTGTATAAAATGTGTTTTATCCACTTCTCTGATTTTGTCCATGCTGTGCCTAGGTTGGATAGATGTTCTAGCTACTACCTGTTTGATGCTAGAAAGTTCTATATATATCTGATGTGCAAATATTTTAAGGTAGCCATTTATCCTAGATTTTTATATTCCAATTCTGAAAAATGCTGACCCTAAGCCATCTTGGATGTGTTAGCCATAGATTTCTTTGGCTAGAATTCGTTGACATTTCTTTCCCGGCCGATTAACATGCGTTTGATTACATGAATGACCATACGAGCTCAATAATTCTGATAAAACCATATTGTCACTTCGATCTCCATATCATACAGTTTCAATTTCTATCGTGTAGGCATCTAATAATTATCTGATTGCTTTATCGTCTTAACACTATTCATGATCCTCTTATGGACTTCATTTTATATTTATCCGTTCTTATTAACAAAAGAGGTTAAAATTTGCTATTCCATAAAAATTAAGAGATTCAAAAATTCAGCCGATCAAAATAAAATAAAGTAAAACATATATATTAAATTATAGTAACTTATCTCTCACTTTAATAATTAGGGTTTATCAATACCCAACATCAGAGGGTACCATCTCATTTAATTTAAAATTTATTCATAAAATCAAAATTTATTTGTAACACAGGTTGTGTATGGTGAAACATGTATGCTTCATCTACTTTTATTAATAAAGGGAGAGCTCAATAATGACTTATAATTAAAAGCAAGAGGTTTAACTCCGACAATGTTACTACGTTGACAATTTCAAATCCAAATAAAAAAGAAGGTTAGTGTCTGGAAACATATCCGGCTATCAAAACTTTTTTATTTGTAATTGTATAAATTTTTAGTTTAAGATTCAAACTCCCAATACCTTTTGGATGCAGGTGAAAGAAGTTGAAGATGACGACGAAAACGAAGATTTGACTAAGAAAAATACAAAAAAATTAAAAAATAATAAATCAAATTATTGTAATTTATCTTTTTATTTAATTATAATCTATTTTTACAGTCAATTAGAATTTACATCTAAAATAATAGATTATTATAGTATATCTTATTATTCAATAATTTTATGTATAAAATTAAAATTTATGTGTAATATAAGTTACGCAAGGCGCGACATTTTGCTTAGTTATTATAATGTGAGACAAAAAATAGAAAGAATAGTTTTAAAATTAAATGCAAATATCATAAGATGATAAATGAAAGAAATCCCCTCACAATGGGAATAAATATAGGATGCATAGCTACCATTACAAGTGCCCCTTTTTCATAACCTTGCAAGATTATATGAGTTCTCAATGGTTCATACAATTATTTTGGAACTTTTTACCATAAAAAGGGAAAATATTTTTTAATATTTCAAGATAGTGAGAATTTAAGTGAATTATTAGAAAAATTAAAATTTTATTATATTGATAAATTACCTCTTATCTTAAATATTTCTTTAATAATATCGTATTGTCAGTTAACACAGCCAGTTCTCGGCCACCCTTGGTCGGGCAAGCCAAATCTCGACCGCCCTTGGCCTGGGAGGCAAAATCGCACCCACCCAAACCTTGAGCGGCCAAATCGGGCTGTCTAGGTTGAGAGCAAGGGCTGGCTAGATCCATAGCACCCTTAGCCCAGATGCCCAGACGGCCAGATCCATGGCACCTCTGGCCTGGACGCCCAGACGGCCCAATCCCGGCTGCCACCAGGGTGCCCTATCAATGCCCATGTTTATTTTTTAAAGATATTTAAAATTTATTTTAATTTTTTAATTGAGTGTATTTTATCTCTAAAATCTTAATATAGCCTAGTTGAAAAATGGAGCTCTAATTTAAAATATGGCGTGGTATAAGTCATAATCAGTTATTAAATTATAATAATTCATTTCCTCATTTAAAGATAATCTATCAAAAATCAGTATAACGGAGCACAACTTGACTAGTGTAGTAATAATTCTCATGCTTAATTTCATACGACAGTAGACTTGTATGACATATTCAACCCAGAACAGAGAATTCAAATTTGAACAGCGCACAAACAACGTAAAATATGATAACCGTATGTAACTAGGCCTAGATCATTTGAACAGCGTACAATGGCGGTGTAGTGTGGGAAACAGGAGCCCGTGAACGGGAAAGGAGACGCGGGGAATGATCAATCTCGGCGGCCACTCGCGTTGCACCGGCGTACAACGTCAACGTCTTCACCGCCACCGATCGATGCTTCGGCTTCTCCGACCACTTGTGGTTGTTGGTGGCCACATCAATCGCCCTCCCGCTCCCGGGCTTCCTTCTTTGCGCCTCTTTCAGCATAGACACCCTCTTCTTGTGCTCCTTAGCCTTGGAAACTCCCTGGTCAGCTGCCCGGTCGCCGCCGTACTCGGATTCGATGGCCGAGAAGTCGCCGGCGCTGGCAGTGACCACGCTCCAGTCGATGCTGGTCTCGCTTGGAGGGTAACACGAAGCGTTGTCCATGAAAGTAGACCCATCATCAGTCGACTCCTGCCGGCTTAGGCAGGGCGGCACGACGCCGATCTCGAACAGGTCGGAGCTCGAATCGCTGCCCACGGCATCTTCCTCCATCACAGTTTTCAGGCCGGAGGTGGCCAGTATGTCGTCGATTATGCGATCGGCGTCCATGGAAGACATCATCAACCTCCTATGTTCGACTGGCTCCATTCTCCCACTCCTAGCCAATAATGGCGACCCAAACACCTCTAGTGAGACTCTAGGCACTTCCTCTGATGGTTGGGCCCTGCCCATATTGGGTGGAGCACGGCTTGTTGCAGGGAAGCTAAAAGCATCCTCCTTGGTGAAAGAAACAGGCTTGGCCTGTATACGGCCGACCTTGAGCGGCTCCTGCCCTACAACATTCACCATGTCCCCATGGAGTGCAGCACCGAGGTCGAAGATCCTCCTCCCATTGCTTGATCTCCGCTCCCCACTATGCTCATCAATGTCCACCGACTTCTTCCCGGAACAGTTGCACCCTAAGCCAGGGATGTACCGCTTCCCACTGGCATGCTTGCGGGTCACAGCTGGGACTTTGTCCCGGCGACCGCTTGGGAGGAGGGCATGCTGGCTATTCCTGCTGACCTCAATGGAAGAACTTGGCATGCCCACACTCGTCCGATTCTCGCTGGGCGTCCGCGGGGTGCCGTCTACGTTGTCAATGCCGCCGTTGAAGTACTTCTCGGCGTCGAAGATTTTGAGCTCCCCGTTCTGGGAGTACTTTCTCGAGCCCAGGTTGGTCTGGTAGAGCGGCTCATGCATGGGAGTGGTCCAAGCAGGACGCAAGGTCCGGGCCAGCTCGCCGAACTTGGCCTTGGCGGATGGGCCGCTAGTCACGTAGGTGGAGAAGGAGGAGGCGCGCATGTCGTCGACTCGGCCACCTTCGCACAGGGGTACTTCGGGGCCATGGAAGATGTGTTTATGGTGACTGCTGCCATTAACGGAGGCCAAAGAACAGAGCAGGGGCAGAATTCGATGGAACAATTTCAGATGATCTGGATGTAGAAACAACAATTACAAGCTAATAATTAGATGGTCAAATTGAAGATCATAGAAATAGATGAATGCAAAGAAGATGGATAGATGAAAATTATAATGATTCACCAAAGCCAAAAACTGTTTTTCCAGAGCGTGTGTGGGTCCAGAAAGGGAGACTAGAATTGGCTCAAAGTGGAGCTACACTTGATGCCCCTTTATAAGCGAGTCACTGGGTACAGGATTAATTAAAATGCTCATTCTAACCTCTTGGTTGGCTACTCAAGGGTAAGACATGTACTCCTAACAATCACCACGTTTATGTTTAACCCACTTTCTTTTAATGCGCAGGGAAGCATTTGGACCATTTTTCTCTTTACTGGATGTAATCATCAATTTGTAGAACTTGCTTGCATGCTCAGTAGATTGTTGCATTCAGAAAGTAATATATTTATTTTGAAACATATACAATGTGATGTTATTTCAAATCATTCTGAATTAGTTTGCATATGCAATAAGCTAGCCAAATCAAGGGGGATAGCGTACTTTATGGATTACCGCCATATCCTGATTATTCCAGGTGATTAAAGATGAGGATCACTATCGTAGTAATATCATATGCGAAGACAAGTGTTCTTACATCATTGGACGAGGCGAACGCCGATTGAGTGAGGGGCACCGCAGGTTGACATCTTATTACTCAAGGGGGAGACCTCTTATTATGTAGCTAAAAGAGATAAAACCTCTTTCCCTGCCTTCGAGTTAATGAGTTATCCGATAGAGACCTAAAGGCAGATCTCGGTCTCCTCCGGGGCGGGGGAGCGTAAGCGTCTCACAAATGCTAATAGAGTCCTTTGTCCAAAAAATGAAACTGTCACAATGATAAAGAAGAGTGTATCTCAACCATCACTTCTTAAAATTACGCATCCTATGTATAATAATGAAACACATAGTCTTCTAGAGAGTATATTGCAATTGTTAGCATATACTTGTATCTCTTCACAATAGGATGCAAGTACTAAATAGAAGTCTATACCCTTTCACTCGACCATAACGGAAATTAGTAAAATGGTAACTTAATCTACAAAATTTCATGCCCCTAATCTTAAACTTTACTAGTCCCCAACAAAATATATATCATTAATCATTCCAATTTTTTTATAAAAACAGACAATGATGATGGAATTTTCTATACACAAGTAAAAAGTCACGAGCAATTTTCACATAAGTGATTATCCCTCCAAAAATACACTGCCAAGTATGGATTAATTGGGAATCCTTGCAAGCTTAGGCAAATTAGTTTATTATAAGTTTTGAAGTGAGGGCTATGAAATCAAATCCTAGGGATAATAAGGATCAGAAGGATTGATTAGGTGTGTGTGTGAGAAAGGGGTTTCTTTTCTTAATTCCGCTTCCCTTGTTTTCCTTATGTCTCCTCTTTTCCTACTCTCGCTTTTTCTCTCTCTCTCTATCTCTCTCCCTCTATCTATCTCTCTCTCTCTCTCTATCTCTCTCTCTCTCTCACACACTCTCTCTCACTCTCTTTTGAAGTGTTATACCATCATATGGCCCCAAACTTAGGTAAAATTGCTCAAGATGAAGGCAAAATTTTCCTCCCTTCTTCAATTCTCCTTTTCCTTCTCCAAAATTTTTCGTTTTTTTTCAAGCGCTTGTACTTAGTCCTTCCTGTCACATGAGCACTCCAACCAGTGAAGAAAAATCCTACATTAGTTATACTAGGTCAAGGTAATATGAAAACCACATATTTTCTTATAAAATAGGCTAGGGCTTTAATAATTTTTGGGATGCAAACAAGAGGTTAATATAAGGCAAAATTTGGCTAAATCTTGAATTTATTAGGGATAGCTATTTTGGCCATGGTGATTAAAACTCACCTAAATCATTTTCCCTTTCTCCTATCTTTACAAGATTTCCTAACTTAATCTAATGTTATTGAGTATATAGTAGCAACATAATTCAGTTTCCTATAAAACATAACACATAAAATTCACAAGTGTGAGATTAGTCCTACTCCACATTATATTATGACAAAAAATTTAAAAGCATTATTTACTAAAGTCATCTACCAAAATAATCTACTTTCCCAGCACATACAATTTAAAAAAATGATACTTATACAACTGCTTGAGTACTAAATGTCTATCCTCCCAAACTTAAATTAGACTGTGATCTCATAGTCAAATCATAAGTTTCAACAAAATAATAGTTTAGAAAAGAAAGAAAGAAAGGGAAGGAGAGAGAAGTGCTCATTTAGATTTGTCAATTATCTTCGTCTGAGTTGGCATTGGTCATAGTAAAATGACTAGTCAGTAGGTCTGCTCCTCCCAAATGTGTGCCAACATCTTCTTCTTCTTCTTCTTCTTCTTCTTCAGTTTCTTCACTTTGTGAGGGTAGATTCTTTGTAGTTTATGCCTTAGCGCTTTTGGTCATTGCCTTTTGCATTGTTGGCACCCTGACATATCCTAGCTCTTCATTTTTCTACATTCCAGCAACCTTCGAAGTACCTATAAACACGGAACCTTTAGCAGTGGGCACACCAAAAATGTTGATTTGTTTTGCCTCAAATTTTCTTTCAATAAATATGTTTCACTAGTGCTAGTACTTTATGAAAGTGGTTAGCCTCTATAGCATATCCTTGATTTCCTTGATCTCTTACAGAATTTCTACTCCAACATTTTGGCATCCCAACTATGGTGCATCAGATGATGCCTTGGTAGAGATGACTAACTCGACTTTGATTTTTTCTTCATTCCTCTCGACCTCCACACCAGTTTTTATGCATAGTTGAGTGATGATATAAGACTTGACCGAATCAATTATATTGTTGTAGATGATCCATCTAGATCTCTACCTTCTTTTTGTCAATCATCGCATATATCATAACAGCTCTATCCAATGTGATGTGGGAGGTGTGCATGGTGGGGATCAATCTATTGCATATGAATTTGAACAACTGTGTCCAACTCGATTGAAGTGCCCCGGTATTGAAGCTCAAATTCTAGTTATTCTTTATTGTTGCTTAGATGAATTCTTTGTTGGCTTAGCATAATATTTTCACTAGCTCAGTGGTATTTACTCCCTCATCCATGAGTATTGAGTACTCATCCTCATCATGATCTGGTGCGCCAATCAAGTTGTTGATTGTCTCACTGGTCATGTGCATCTATTTCCCATTGGCGAAGACTTTGTCATCGACCCTTTCATTAATATTTGCATAGAACTCTTTGACAAGCTGCAATACACCCTTATCTAGTTTCTTGCAAAATTCATTCCACCCTAGACATTTGATGATGCCTTTTACTTTCTTGTTTATTCCAAAACATTCTAAGTCCAATGCTCTCTCTTTGATTGGCTGCTTGCCTTGAATTGAATTTGTGAATAACTTCTTCACCTTGGCAAAGATAAAGTGGCAGTGAACAAATGTTGTAGACTGCTGTGGTTTTGTCCTCTTGGGTAGCATCTTTCTCCATGTAGGTGGCTATATGGGTTGGCACCCTTCATCTTCTTCTGCCACTTGAATCTTTGTTGGTTTGGATTTTTATGCTAGTGATTGAGGTTTCTCCACTGTCAACTTCCTCCTAGTGGTTCAATTCATTTTTCCTTTTCCATACTTGCTTCTCCTCATGCTTCTCCTTCCCTTTCCTTTTAGACTTCTTTCCCTTCTTCTTTCGTTTTGGCTTTGAACCTCCACCCATGCCCTTACCCTTAGTTTCAGCAGGCTGGTCGACTTTGACTTACTTTTGGACCTTTTATTTTTTGGTCGACTTATCTTTTGCTTATTTCTTCATTGTTATTTCTTCTTGGGCTAAGGCATCATCTTCGTTTTCAGACTTTGGTTCATCGGGATGGCACTGATTGGTGTGAACCTTGTCAATTTCTTGGGCAATAACTTCATTACATCTTCCTTAGTGGCCACATCTATCACCTTTTCTTTTCCCTTAAGTTCCATTAGTGTTATTTTGTATGTGTCTTTTTGGTCCATTTTTTCTTTGGTGACTTAAAAAAATGACATAATGGCTAGCTGCTTCACGTCCCTTTTAGTTGGCAACAGGGATAATGTAAATTCTTCTCTCTCACTTTCTTGTCTCACCTCCTCCCTTGTTACTTTTTCATCTTGCTTCTTTAGGTCCATTCTTTCATTGAGGCCTCAAGTTCTTGGGTGTAAAGTTCTAAGGGTGCTTCATTCAAATCCTATTACCTTCTTGGGGATTCTATTGGCACCATTGGTGTGTTCCATTGCCTAAGCAGTAATGGACTTGGCTGCAAGTTGCTTCTTGTGTACCATCATGTCTCAAATCATAAACTCAGCCACACAAAAAAATGTCTTGAAAAAAATGTGATCTTGACATGCCTCATTCGTTTGTTGTAACCAAAATTATATGTGACAACGACAGTAATAGATTCTCATAAGATTAGTACAACAAAACATATGTATATTCAACAATTTCACAGTACTCCAAAAAGATTTAACATGTCATCCATCAAATTATACAACAATCATCCCTAACATGCAACCCTAATTACAAATTTGCAGTGATTCATCGATATATTGAGTAATTAGACATGTGACAGTTACAATTATACATGAAAATAGAAGATTGAGTAGGGAGATCGTGATTGAAGCTCATACATTCTTACCGGAACACTGATTTGCATAAGATTTATAGAGTTGGAGCAAGGGGCAACTACGTCAAAGGGAAAGGGCTAGGGTAGAAAGACAAGAAACTTTACCTTTTCATGTTTTACCTTTTTGATTCCTCGGTTGGTTTGGTTCTTTCCTTTAAGTTGCCATATTTTCATTGAGTTGGATGGATGAAGTAAATTGGGTCACCTCTCCCCCATGATAATGCTTCAGCCTATAGACATCGACATTCAATTAATATCCATTTTTCTCATTCCTAATTTCTATAGTTCCATGTGAAAATATATGTATCATATTATAAGATCTAGACCACTTAGACATAAGCTTTCTTGAAAAAAACATTATCCTAGAATTATACAATAACATCTGATGTCGTAGCTCAAACTGTTTGGCCAAGGTGCTTTGTGCAGTATATCGGACTGTCTCTCATGCCATGGGTAGTTCACACTTTTTACGGTTTGGCATTCTTATATGCATTGAGCCTAAGATTGTCCAATTCATTTAACTCTAATAGCTTCTTCTTGCCACATGCCTTAGCAGCAAAGTTTAACTTTTCAATGACCCAATATGTTTTGTGCTTTAGTTCAAAGGGTAGGTGGCATGCTTTTTGAAGACCAATCTGTAAGGGGACATTTTGATTGGTGTCTTGAAGGTTGTTGTATCATCTCATAATGCATCATCTAATTTAGTGACAAATCTCTTCTTGATGGACTTACAACCTTCTCTAAAATTCTCTTGATTTCACAATTGGAAATTTAAACTTGTCTGTATGTTTGTATAAGATATGTTGTTGTAATTTTATGTTTGACTTCATACTTAGCTAATAAGGATTCAAAAGCCCGGTTATAAAAGTGTGATCCTGTAAAGATGTTTTTAGGGTGTTAAATCTGGTAAAGATGTTTTCCTTTTAGAACCTTATAATTGTGTTGACATCATTGGTTGGGAATGCATGTGCCTCCACCCACTTTTAGACATAATCAAGTGCTACTAGTATATGTAGGTTATTGTTAGATTGTACAAATAATCCCATGAAGTCTAGACCCTACACGTTAAAAAAGCTCTATTTCAAGGATTCCATGCAAGGGCCTTTCTTGCTTCCTTGAAATATTCCAATTTCTTTTGCACCTATCACATTGTTTTCCAAAAGATTTAGCATCTTTAAAAAGGGTTGGCCAATAGAACCTTAATTGTAAAACTTTCATAGTTGTCATATGACTTCCAAAATGACCCTATATTCTGATGAATGACAATGATATAGAATATCTGACATTTTTCTTCTATGGTGCATCTTCTAATCATCTAGTCATTGCATTTTCTAAACATATATGACTCATCCCAAAAATAATGATTCACTTAACTCAAAAACTTTGCTTTTGTTGTGGTTCAATATTTAAGGGAAGAACTTGATGAATAAGACAATTTACATAATCTACAAACAATGGTGAGTTAGATGTTCTTGAACCAAAAAGTTATTCATCTAGAAGGCTATCTTGAATGGGCAATGAGTTGGCTTCGTTCCCTTTATTTATCAATATGGACAAGTGATTAGCCGCTACATCCTCAGAACCCTTTTCGTCTCTTATATCCTGATCAAATTCTTATAGTAACAACACCCATCTGATAAGCCTTGGCTTGGCTTTGTAACATCTAATGCTCAGTTTATTCCTATAGTGAGCCAAAATGTTATATTGTTTAATATTGCTATATCTAAACCCACTTACATGGAAGACCACGCCTACGAAACCCCAAAGATCTAAACCTACTTGGCATCTTGAAAAGAAGACAACCATTACCCATAACTGCAACAAGCACAAAAGCAAAGGAAATAAAAATATTATAAATTATTAGAAATATAAGTTCCTAAAACATAAGGTTATTACATCCGTATACTCAGTTAAAAGTAAAGATGTTTGATAACAAAATAAAATAATAAAACAGCACAAAATAACACGACGACAATGTGATGAGCATATGTGTATTTGTGAATACTTTAACATCCCCATGTATTCACTAGTGAAACCATAGGCGTACAACCTACATAAATATTAAAAGAAAAACCTCAGTAACAAGTACTGGCCTAAAAATAAAATAACTATTATATCAAACTGGCATATTAACTGAACACTTCATAGAAAAATAAAACTAAAGGGGATAGGAAAACATAAAAGAATCATATAACACCCAAAGGAAACTACACTAGTGTGCAACCTACAGGTGATAGGGCAATACCTTTTCTCCTATCCTCTATAATTCCACTAGGCACCACTCCTCTGAGCTTTGAAAGCAAACAAAGTACACCGCAGTAATAACATATGCCACAAAATAAGGTACCCGTAATCCTTACACCACTCTAGGTGTGAGAACCTTATAGATGCATGGGTGAAAATGATGCAGGAAGAACATATATAGATTGTTGAGTAGATCCTATGGACAATGAAACATAAGGGCACTTCAATAGGTTAGATCCTAGGACTTACCCCTCAATATGGGACTTACCCGAAATAATTTCCAGCAATCTCCACACTTTTAAAATCACGTTAACTTAATATTATAATAATAGGTTTAGGTAGCTAATAATTATAATAGGCCTCTAGAAAGAAGGCAACTTGAGGTGGAACTTTCAGTTTTTATATATAACTTAAAGGATGTCATCTTCGAGGGTTATTAAACATGACAACTAAATGACCCAAACTAAAGGGATAAAACCACCATTTAACTCGTCCTACGATATAAAACAACCCACCCAATGGATAAGCATAAAATATGGTGTGAGTCCTAACAACTTGGTTTCCAAGCTTCAAGAGATTTACTGGCAAATTTGAGCCACCCAACCTATAAATGAACCCAACTCTAACATCTAACAAAATCTATATGATGTATGCATGAGAATGCATGATCAATAAGGCAAGATTGATTTATGTCACTTATCATATGTATATATATAATATGTATATATATATATAAATATATATAATATGTATATAATATATATATATATATATTTGTGGGTTAAAATAGATAAAAATAGAGAAAACAAAAATATAACATGAATGAATGAAAAGAACCAATAGCAGGACGATATTGCAAGAGTTACCAAAATAGAATTTTTAGCAAATTGAAGGTACACAAGATCAAGGTTCTAGATCTGGTCAAAAGTTATAGAATTTTATCAAATGTCAGAGAAAAGGTGAAGATTAAACAATGACATGCTCAAAAAAAATAATGGCTCACCGTAGATTTAACAACAAAAATATGCACTTCAAAGTATCATAAATATGCACTTCAAAGTATGGTTGGCATACAGATGCCTCGATGTGCAATCGACTTCCATAAAGAATTCGGTAATTATTATTATAAGAAAATTCTACCATGGGTAGGTGTTCTTCCCAACTACTTTCAAAATCTAACATGCATGCTTGAAGCAGATCCTGTAAAGTTTGAATAGTATGCCCAAATTGTCAATCAATTTGAGGATGAAAAGTAGCACAAAAAGACAATTGAATACCCAATGCTTCGTGAAATGCTCCCCAAAATTTGGAAGTAAATCTCAAATCACGATTAGACATTATATCTCTTGGTACTCCGTGATACATCACAAACTCTAAGATATACAACCTTGTCAATTTCACCTAGGTAAAGTCCATCATAATTATATTAACATGAGCTAATTTGGTCAACCTATCAACAATCACCCAAATAGCATCATATTGATTTCTTGTTTTTGTTAAGCGAGAGATGAAATCATAGGTGACACATTCCCACTTCCACTCAGGAATTACCAAAGGCTACAAAGTACCACCTAACCTCATGTGTTCTGCTTTAATTTTCTATCAAGTTACACATTTTGAACAAAATCAATTATATTATTTTATATCTGGCCACTAATATATTCTTTGCACATCATGATATATCTTTGTAGCTTCAAAATGCACAACACATTATAGAAGCATGTCTTTCCAAAAGAATATTACTATGGAGATCAGGAAATTCTAGAACATGATGAAAATAAAGTCAATCATTCAACTAAAACAATTTGTCATCACCCTTAGAAAATCATGTACAAGCCCACATAGAGATCTACTCATTTGACAACACATCTTTTTTGTGCCAACCTGACTTTACTAATTATAGAAGGTAATATCGTTAATCAAGCCATCATAATTGCAATATCTTATCTCCGAACTAAGTTGGATAACAACTCAAAGCATCAACCACTTTATTAGTCTTTCCTTTATGTTAATCAATCTTAATATCATAATATGTTAGGAAAACCATCTCCTTTGCCTATTCTTTGAATCCTTTTGGTGAAAATATATTTTAAACATTGATAGTCAGTCATTAAATTGAATGAATTTCATACAAATAATGTCTCCAAGTTTTCAATGCATGAATCACTCCAAGAAACTCCAAATCATGAGTTAAATAATTCTTCTCATGCGGATACAATAGTCTCGAGGCATAGGCAATAACTTTTTCTCTCTGTATTAGCACACATCCTAAATTAATTCCTCACACATTAGTATATACCACAAAATCTTCATATCCAACTGGTAATGATAGCATTAGTGCCTCAATTTCTCCTTCAAAGTTTGAAAACTTTGCTGTCAATCATCAGTTCAAATAAAATTTTCTTCATTTCTAGTTAATTTGATAAGAAAAGCTACAATAGAAGAAATACCTTGGATAAATCTTCTATAATATCTAGTTAAGCCCAAAAAACTTTGAATTTCAGCTATCGTCTTTGGTGGTCTCCCCCTTTTGAATCGTTTCAATCTTGGTAGGAATTACAGTAATTCCTGTAGCAAAAATAACAAGACCCAAAAATATTACCCTTTAATCCAAAAATCACACTTTGAAAACTTTGCATACAATTTGTGATCTCTCAAAGTTTGCAAATCAGTTCTCAAGTGTTGTTCATGCTCCTTCTTTAAAGAGGAATAGATCAAGATGTTATCAATGAAGACAATAACAAACTGAGCCAAACATTGCATAAACACTCTACTCATCAAATCCATTAACATTGTTGGAGCATTAGTCAACCCAAAAGGTAACACCAAAAATTTATAATGCTTATATCGTGTTCTAAATGCTATCTTTGATACATCTTTAGCTTTAATCCTTAGTCAATGATACCCTGATCTCAAGTCAATCATTGAGAATACCATAGTTGAAGACAATCGATCAAACAAGTCATCAATACAGGGTAGATGATACTTGTTTTTGACAATCACCTGATTAAGTATCCTCTAATCAGTGCATATCCTCATACTTCCATCATTCTTCTTCACAAACAAAACCAGAGTTTCCCATGGTGACACATTGGGCCGAATAAATCCTTGATCCAACAAAGTCTACAATTGAATCCTCAAATCTTGTAATTCTGGCAATGGCATATGATATGAAGCTTTTGAAATTGGAGTTTTCCCTAGTAAGAAATCAATGATGAAATCTATCTCTCATTTTAGAGGCAATTGTCTAATGTCAACTGGAAAGACGTCCTCAAATCCACAAACAACATGAATAGATGATACCCCCATCTTTTCGTTGTTGGAAGGCACCAAGGTAACCATAATCATTCCATATCCCCATTCCATTACTTCGGAACTTTGTGATAGCGTATGAATCATGATGAAATATCCCTTCCTTGCCCTTCAAAAGTGCAACAATGTCTACAATTTCTAAAATATACCTTCTTCTTCCTACAATCAATCAATGCTCCATTCTTCAACATCTATCCATGCAAAAAATTACACAAAACTCTGCCATCTAGAAGACAAAGAAATTGGCCACAAAAGAATACTTTTGGATATTAACAATGACTCCTCGTAACACCCAAAATCATGTTTAAGCTCAAGAATAGAATCGGCATGTCACTAGTCCCAATTGGCTTGGCTTACCCAAACCCAATTCGAGCGGATAAACTCTCGGCGTCTCAAGATGGAAGATGTCAACCGCTTTGCATTGATGAATGCACAAAAACCCTAACATGCTACTACATGGATGATACAATAATCGGTTTACATACCAAAAAACTATGATAAATTCGTAAAATAAAATGGATAGAGTCTGCCCTAAATGTACAATTAAGGGTCACCCTATCAAATGTACATGTACAAGTATATATATCATACATTTTCATTCACCCAACTTTCTAATCTATTGTATAATCATTATGAAGCTTGTTTCTCAACCCACTTGTCATTCTATTCACTTTTCTCATCAATTCTGGGTCTTCACTCACTTTTTGTACTTATTCAATGTCTAAACATATTTAATAACATGCCATCATTAGCAATCTCTCTACCGCAGCTTATATCATATCACACCACATCATCAAGTAATTCATTTGGCACATCATCCTCCATATAATGACAACATAGACAAAACATTAACATTCTATCAACTGACATGTGTGTATGCAAGAGACATCATCGCTCCTCCGTCAAGGATGGCACATCCTACTCACCATCATCACCTACATATATTATAAAACCATGTCCGTAACGAATGTTACTAGTCCAAAATATAAATAATATCAAAATGGCTATAAGAGCTAAATCTCGTATGAGGAAAAACAATTGTATACTTCACCAAAACTCTCTGAAGGGGACCTACTGAGGAACCACTAGGTTGTAGACTTGGTAGCATCCAAAATTAATTGCTCTGTTGCTGTTGATGCCTCTCTTAGCATTTTCTCATTTCATTTTTTGGTCCCTCGAGACTACTAGTATATCTTAAGCCCTCTCCTTTCCTCCATAATTCTCCTAGCTTTGAGCAAGAAGACCGAGTACTCTCACGTAGTCACCCTTAGTACCCTTTGAACCACAAGTTCAGAGATGCATTGTACTAAATAGTACCCGTAAACTTTTACATTCTCTGAGTGTGAGGAACCCAAATGTAGAGTTGTCAGGATCCCTCAGAAATGGAATAGCCCGCTCACTAATCTAGAGCTTGCTTTGACTGCAATGTACACCTGCTCATGGTACCTACGAGTCGGTCTTCCTATCTCTTGTCTCACTGAAATGGGATAAAATTATATATAGGATTGGGAAAGGATTTACACAATCAGCCTGAAAGAAACTTGTGGTGGATCTTGTTTTCGAAAACATACTCGAGGGATCTCATCTTCGAAGGTTACTAATTTGGAAAACTGGTTTATTAAATGGCTCAGGTTAAGTACGATCCAATAAAATGCCACTTAACTCGTCTTGCAAGTAATAAAACAATACACAAAAGAATAAAGCGTAAAACAGGAAACAAGTCCTAAATAGACCAGTTAGAAGCTCTAATCGTGTCCACACGCTTAGGCGGCGAGCTCCTATTCCATACATACCCATCAAATCTAGAAGCTAACACCTGCTAACTGAATGATGCATCAAACATCCTATAGCATACCCATATCAATCATACATCAATCACACCTAAGTTTTCCTATGCTACGTTGCACTAGATTACGATAATTATTTAGTTTACCTAATTAGTTCCTTGCCACTTGCTTTATACACTTCAATTAAAAAATTTCATATTTTTATTTAAAATAAAATAGCAAACTTGTCAATTCATTAATCCTATTATGTTGTGTTAATAATTATCACCCTTAATAAATTAAATCGAAGTTAATTATACCTCGCGTTGTTGGTAATCAGTGACGGCTAAGGTTCGTCGCATCTCTACGAGCTCGAATTCAGCCCTCAAATTCTACGCTTGATAGCATCTGAAGTTCGATCGGGTTCAATTGGATGAGTTCAATTGGGGGTCATCTCATAAATAGAACTAGACTTGACTACGACTCGAGTAAAAAATACTAACAAGCTTGTATTAATTCCTAAAAAAATTCAAAAAAAGGAAAAAATCCCATAAAACACAATAAATGTTATAACATCATAATGACATGCTCTATAACTAATAACCCTCCCAAACTACCCATAACACATCCTAATGCATTATTCGGCTTAGAAAAATAATTCTACGATCTAATAATAAAATAAATAAAAACAAATCTGACCGTACTCTCATATATTCTAATTACTCATGCTACTGCTGTCTTACTGATGGTATCATCATATACTTAGGCACACACGACTCTCATGGCTAATAACACATGATTGACCTTGGCTCAGTATGCGTGTTCTGAAACTGACCCGACTGAAAATAATGGTCCAACCGACCGGCTCTGACTCTAAAACCCTAATTCGAGTTGTAAAACCCATGATTCAAAACATGGTTTTATAGTCTACATATGTCGGTTCGACCATTATTTTCAGTCGGGTCAATTTCATAACACACGTACCAAGCCAAGGTCGGTCTTGTGTTATGAACCATGAAGTCATGTGTGTCCAAGTATATGATGATAATGTCAGTAAGATAACAACAGAATGAGTTATTAGAATATATGAGAGTAGGCCAGATTTTTCTTTATTTATTTTAACTAGATCAAAGAATTATTTTTAGGCAGATTAACGAGGATACGTTATAGGCAGTTTGGGTGGGTTATTAGTTATAGAGCATGTCATTGTAATGTTGTGTATATTATGTTTTATGAGATTTTTCCCTATTTTTTGGATTTTTTAGAATTATTGCGAGTTAATATTATTTTTCTAGAGTCAGAGTCAAGTCAAGTTTTAATTACGAGACGACTATTCGTTTTCTTACTGAACATTCATTTTTCTCACTCACCATTCATTTTTCTCATTGTCCATTCATTTTTCTCACTGACCATTCATTTTTCTCACTGACCAATTTTTTTTCTTACCGACCATTCATTTTTCTTACTGAATATTTATTTTTCTCACCCACCACTCATTTTCTTCCCCCTAAGATCTATTAATTCCATACCTCTGACACTGTCACTATCTAGCTGCCACCAACCTCCTCACCCAACTTCCTTCTTCTTTTTCTTCCTTCCCTCTTTTACATGCTCCTCACTCAAGCCGACCACAACCTTGTTGCCGTCACTGCATAACTGACGATTAGGTATAGAAATTTATCTAATTTTCTTTGATTATTTTATGATTTTGGTGTCATTGTAAATAGGTGTTGATTTAAATTAAATACATGTTAACAGATGATAAAAATGAATTAGACCTTGAATTTAACTATATGTAAATAGATGTTGTCTTGTATGGATTGATGAGGAGTGTAACATTCATGCATTATACTAGGCGTTAGTATTCAGTCTTAATGTGCAAGTACATAGTATGAGCTCGCCGCCTAAGCATGAGGATACGCTCGGAGCTTCTACTAGGTCTGTTTAAAACTCCTTTTTGTTTTACGCTCTATTCTATTGTGTATTATTTTATTACTTGGAAGACGAATTAAGTGGTATGTATTGGATCCCACTTAACTCGGGCCATTTAATCAACCCATTTTCAGAATAGTAACCCATGAGGATGAGATCCCTCAGGTATGTTTTCGAAAACAAGATCCGCCACAAGTTGCCTTTGGGTCTATTATATAAATTCCTTCCTAGACCTATATATAGTTTTATAGAGTTTTCAGTGAGACAAGAGATGGGAAAATCAACTTGTACGTACCATGAGCGGGTGCACATGCAGGTTCTCGATTAGTGAGCGGGCTGTTCTAATCTCGAGGGATCCTGACAATTCCCGTTTTGAGTTCCCTACACTAGGAGAAACGTGGAGGTTTATGGGAACTATTTAGTAAAGCACATGCCCAAACTTGTGGTTCAAAAGATACTAAAGGTGACTGCCTAAGAGTACTCGGTCTTCGTGCTTAAGGCCAAGATAATTATAGAGGTAAGGAGAGGGCTTAGGATATACTAGCAGTCTCGAGGGACTAGCAAATGAAATGAGAAAATATAGAGAGAGGCATGAGCAGCAGCAGAACAGTCAGTTTAGGATGCTACCTTGTTTGTAGCCTAGTGGCTCTCAGTAGGTGCCCTTAAGAGAGTTCACGAGAAGTATATGAATGTTTGCTTTCATAAGAGAGTTGGCTCTCATAGCCAACTTGATACTAGTTATATTTTTGGACCAGTAACACTTGTTACTTTATGTTTTTATAATATATGTAGGTGATGATCATGAGTAGGATGTCCCAGCATGGACGGAGGAGTAGTGATGTCTCTTGCACGCACACACATGCGTAGACCGAGTGTTTGTTTTGACTATTTTAATTGTGTTGTTATGTTATTATAAACAAAGAAATACTTATGATGAAGATTGTGGTAAACAGAAATGGATAGTGATATGATGATTTGAAATAGATATTAGTGTCCAAGTCAAATGATAAAAGTGAATGTGAATAGAATCATAGGTGGGTCCAGACCCAAGATTAAGAGTGATTGATACAGTAAGTTAGAATTCCATGTGAATGAAAATATCTTTTATATATATATATATATATATATATATATATATATATATATATATGTTGAATTAACAGGGCTGCCCTTAAATGCACTTTTAGGGGGAATCTGTCTATCTTATTTTACGAATTTTAAGTGATTTTTATCATAATTATTTGGTATGTGAATTAGTTGACATGTCATCCATGTAGTAGCATGTTAGGTTTATTTTTGTGCATATATTCGTGCATAGAAATAGACATCTTCCATCTCGAGTCACCGAGAGTAGATCCCCAGGGTTTGGTTCGGGTTACCCAACCTAACTCATTCGGTTCCCGAGCGTGAACCGGATTTGGGGTGTTACACAAGTCAGTGGTTTTACAACCTTCCCTCATAAAATTTTCGTCCTCAAAAATTTAAATCAAGGAGGCTTTGCTCTCATAGCTATCTAATAAATCTGAAGTCTGAAGTGGGATGCGTGTATACTTGTCACGTCTACCATATCCTCCAATGATTTAGCAGTCGTGGTTATGTCCATCCTCACTACCCATGGTGGTGCTAAAGTGGATGGGTCTACTTGTGCTATTATTTGCATTCCTCTCTGATCAAAAGCTGTCTGTTCTTGTCCTGTCATGGTAGCCATCATTCCTATTCAATTCATACCCCTATGTTACTATCTTGATGACTGCTGACCACTGTTTCTCTATCCCTGCCCTTGGTTCTGTTCGCCTCTTTGCTGTTTCAATGGCGTAGCTGGAACCATTAGTAGTGGTGGCAGTGCCTGAAAGGCTGGCTATTGGTACTGAGCAATCAAACATTCTACTACCCGATGTCCTAGTTGACCACATCTAAAACATTTCTCTGTACCCGCTCTACATATTCCTCCGTGACGGCATCCACAGTTTTAACATGTTCGATGTCTACTCTACTGAACTTGACCATCCATGGCTCTCATTGCAGCTGGAGCATCTATCCCATGTCTCTGTTGTGTCCCCTGACCGGATTGATATTGTTGAGGGTGTTGTCTCTGATCATAGTTTCAGTAAGGTCAAGTAGCCAGGATTCTCTCAACTTCACTTGTGGCTCGCACCACATCCCCAAAAGTGGCAAATCTCCTGCCAATCAGTACTTGATGAATCTCATAGTGTAGACTTTCATAAAAGCACTCAACTCTATGTTGTTCCGTTGGTACTAAATCCAGTGCAAATCTTTCCAATGCTCTGAATCTAACTGCATAATGTGCCACACCTATGGGTTCCTGTCTAAGTGTCTGAAAGTCAGTTTTCTTCCTCTTTCTTACAATGGAAGGAAAATATTTTCTATCAAACTCAGCTTTGAATTTGTCTCATGTCACATCCTGAGGTTGTTTGCATATAAATGTGGAGGCCTAGATTGAATCCCACCATATTCTAGTCCCACAATAATCCGTATGTGGTGCTCCATCAGACATGCCATACTTCCTAATATGCCAATGGCTAATGTAATCCATAAGAAAGCTTCTTCTGCATTTAGTTTTCCCGTGAATTTGTGTCCTCCATTCTTCACGAACTGCTCATATTGCCACAATTCGAGATTTCTATCACTTGCCGATTTTTTTCCTTCTTCAATCTCTAATTGCGAAAATGGTGATGCTTCCCCTACTAGAGTATTCCCAAACCCTGGGGTGCCTATCTATCCACTGTCATTTCCTACAGGTCCACTACCCTCTCTACACCTTCCTTCTTGAAGTAGAATATCCGGGTAGAATATCCGGGAATTGTTGTAGGAGTGGTCCCCTGATGTAACAATGGAGGAGGTAGCAGCGGAGGGCCCACGGGAACTGCAGGTTCCCCTTGTGCCTTACATCCACAACTACTTTTTCTTTGCTCATGCTACTTTGAGAGCTATTTGTCATAGTTCTGTTCAAATTTCCTCCCAACTCTGTTACATTTGCATTTATACCTCTACCAACTGTACAATGGCAACCTCCATTTCAGTTTGATGGCTTCTAATGTCATGATGGCTTCAACTACAATGGCTCTCGCTATGGCAGCTTACTGAGCCTAGCTTACTGGGATTTCTTGGTGGCGGTGCGGCTCTAGATCAGCTAGACACCATCTTGCTGTGAACATGTGTAGGGCTAGCTGTTTTGGGTGAAAGTGGCAATGGAGTCTTGTTCCGAGTAGTTCGAGTTCTTACCATAATTACCCGTACTCACTTATCAAATCCTTAAAATACTGCCACACTACCCATTGATGAGAAATCTATACATCAAAGACAAAAGGACAGAAATATAAACCTGCTAGCTGGACTTTGAGCAATCTTTGCACACACATCACATATGAAAATATCTTCCAAGTGAATTGACTGAGTGTGCTTGCTCTAATACCAAAAACTGTAACACCCCAAATCTGGTTCATGCTTGGGAACCTAACCGAAATATCACTTTTCCAAGTTGGGTTGGCTAACTCGAACCCAATTCATACTCTTGGCGTCTCAAGATGGAAAATGTCAACCACTTTGCATGGATGAATGCATAAAAACTCTAACATGTTACTACATGTATGTTATGACAAGCTATAAAACCCGTGATTAGAGTCAGGGTTTTATATTCTAAACCAGTCGGTTTGAGCGTTATTTTTAGTCAGGTCAATTTCAAAACATGCGTACTGAGCCGAGGCTGGTCTTATGTTATGAATCATAAGAGTCATGTGTGCCCAATAAGACAGTAGTAGAATGAGTTATTAGAATATATGAGAGTATGCCATATTTTTCTTTATTTATTTTAATTAAATCGTAGAATTATTTTTAAGCCGAATAACGTATTAGGAGGCGTTACGGGCAGTTTGGGTGGGTTATTAATTATAGAGCATGTCATTGATGTGTATTATATTTTATGAGATTTCGTTTTATTACGAGTTAGTATTATTTTGACACAAGTCGGAGTTGAGTCAAGTCTTAATTATGGGACAACCATTTGTTTTTCTCACATGACCGTTTGTTTTTCTCACCGACCATTCGTTTTTCTCACCAACAATTCATTTTTCTCAATTACGAGACAACCATTTGTTTTTCTCACTTGACCATTTATTTTTCTCACCAACAATTTATTTTTCTCACCAACCATTCATTTTTCTCACTAGACCATTCGTTTTTCTCACCTGACCATTTGTTTTTCTCACCTGGCCATTTGTTATTCTCAACTGACCATTCATTATTCTCATCAAACAATTCATTTTTCTCAATTGACCATTCGCTTTTCTCATCTTGACATCTATATATTCCACACTTCTGTCATTTAGCCACAATCATCCTTCTCACCCAACTTCTTCTTTCTTTTTCTTCCTTCTCTCTTCCCCACAATTCGCACTCGAGCTAGCCACAACCTTGTCGTTGTGGCCGTATGACTAACGATTAGGTATAGAATTTTATCTTATTTAATTATTTAAAATTTATATTTATTAACACAACATTCTAAGATTGATTAACTATTGTGATAAATGTCTGATTGTGAGTGAAGTGATGATTTGCATGATTTGATTGATAGTTAGTGATCTAATTAAGTAAATTAAATTTGAGTCTGCTAATTGGTTACAACATAACTTAGAAAAACTTAATAAAATTGGGATGACTAGGATGAGATATTTTTACATTGATGATTGTTTGATTATTATTAAATGATGATTGCATTGTATGTGTGATATTCATAATGACTTTGATGCATCATTTAGTTAGTGGGTGTTAGCTTCTAGATTTGATGTGTAGGTATGAAGTAAGAGCTCACCACTTAGGCGCGAGGACACGATTGGAGCTTCTACCAAGTCCGTTAGGACTCACTTCTGGTTTTATTTTTATACTCTATCGTGTGTTGTTTTTACAGGTAAGTGGGCGTGTTGAGTGGTGGATTTATTGTATCCCACTCCACACAGGCTATTTAATCTATCAATCTTCCGGATTAATAACCTTTGAAGATGACATCCCTCGACTATGTTTTTTGAAAACAAGATCCACTACAAGTTGCCTTCGGGCCTATTACATAAATCCCTTTCCAGGCCTATATATAGTTTTATCGAGTTTCAGTGACATGAGAGATGGGAAATTCGACGACTGTGCTTTGTGAGCGGGCACGTGCTAGTCAAAACAAGATTTGGATTAGTGATCGGGTTGTTCCAATCCTAAGGAATCCTAACAACTCCTGTTTTGAGTTCCTCAAACCCGGAGAAATGTGGAGGTTTACGGGTACTATTTAGTATAGCACATGTCCAGACTTGGTTTAAAGGGTACTAAAGGCCACAGCTTGAAAGTACTCACTCTTCATGCTCAAGGCTAAAAGAATTATAGAGGTAAGGAGAGGGCTTAGGATATACTAGTAGTCCTAAGGGACCAGCAAATGAAATGAAAAAATCAACAATAGCAACACAGTTAGTTCAGGATGCTACCAAGTTTGCAGCTCACTGGCTCCTTAGTAGGTACCTTTCAGAAAGTTCAGGAGAAGTATATATATGTTTTCTTTCATATGAGAGTTTGCTCTCATAGCCAGTTTGATATTAGTTATACTTTTGGACCAGTAACACTCGTTACTAACGTGTTTTCAAAATATATGTAGGTGATGATAATGAGGAAGATGAGCCAGCCTAGACGGAGGAGCAGTGACGTCTTTTGCACTACACACACGTCAGATGATATAATGTTAATGTTTTGTTGATGTTGTCATTATACTGAGAATGATATGATGTAATGAGTTTGATATTAGTTATATTTTTGGACCAGTAAGACTCGTTACTGATGTGTTTTTATAATATATGTAGGTGATGATAATGAGGAGGATGAGCCAGCCTAGACGTAGTAGCAGTGACGTTTCTTGCATGCACACATGTCAAACGATAGAATGATAATGTTTTGTTTATATTTTCGTTATATTGAGAATGATATGATGTAATGCAAGGTATGATAATATAATGTGATATGATAGTTGATTCTATATCAGAATTTATAATTGTAACATTTGAATACCTATCTTTTAGTAAAATATGTTTAGATATTGAATATGCACAACAAGGTTGAAAATTAGAATGACAAATGGATCCAGACCTAGTTCAGTTAGGTAAGATGAAGATAAATTAGAAGTTGAATCGAGACTAAATACCTAAATGAATTTTACAGTTGAATGAATTCATTGTGTGAATATTTTATTAATTATCTATATATGTATACATGTTAATTTGATAGGGTGGACACTTAATTGCACTATATAAGGGAAACTTAGTCTGTCTTATTTTACGAATTTTTATCCATTCTTCATTGTAGTTATTTTGGAATGCAAATTGGTTGTCTTGTCATCCATGTAGTAGCATGCTAGGTTTATTTTTATGCATTCATCCATGCATGGCGATAAACATTTTCTATCTTAAGACGTCGAGAGTAAATCCTCATAGTTGGTTTCGGGTTAGCTGACCCAACCGGCACCAGTGACATTCTAGTTCAGTTCCCAAGCGTTAATGAGAATTGGGGTGTTATACAAGCGGTTTACGTACCAAAATAACTACGATAAATTTGATAAAATTTGTAAAATAAAACGGACAGAGTCTCTCCTAAAAGTGTAATTATTGGCTACCCTATCAAATCAACATGTGCAAATATATATATATACATACATATATATATCATACATTTTCATTCACACAACTTTCTAAGGAGTCAGACACTCGAACATTCACAGGTTTTACACGATTTGGGTACACAAACCCAGAGTGGATACAAGACCACCAAGAGTGGCTACTAACAAAGAATGTCCTAGACTCACTAGTTCTAATTCCTCTTTGACAACAAATTCGAACCAAACAAAAGAATGAGTACACCCAGAATCAAACAATAGTAGAGCGGGTTTAGATCCAACATGAAGCATACCTGTTACAACTTTAGTTTTTGGCAAAGCATCAATAATAGTAGGAGCAAGCATCTTTCCCTTAGCTTGAGTAGGTGTTGTCATAGTTGGAGTTGCCAGAGCAACCGATCCAACCAGAGGAATGCTTGTCATGGCAATAGTAACATTCATCCCACCCCCTAATGATGATTATGATTCTTCCTTTAACCTCCTCGACCTCTACCTTGTGGAGCTCTTTGCAGACCTTGTGGAGCCGACAACTGAAGATGCTGCTAAGTAGTTGGCAATAAACCTTGTTGCTGAGCTCCAAAAAGATAATTGCTCTTTATGTGACCCACAACTCCACATCCAAAGCACACTGTTCTAGAACAAGATTGTTGAGCCCTTGTTTGTAGGTTGATTTGTGGACATTCCTTTATCATATGACCCTAGTAGCCACAACCAAAACACACTGCCTGGTCAGGTTGGCATTCACCAAAGTGTTGACACATACAAGCAGCACAGATTGGAGCATTCCAATGGCCTTGAATCACCCTCATAGCAATATGAGACTCATTCTTGGGGCTTCTCATCTTACCCATTATCTTATGGATCTTATACTTCTTCCCCACAAATCTCTGAGTTCCATCAGTTTTGTCTCCGGTTTGGTAGATTCTCTAACCCCTCAAGGGTACACTTACAACTTCATTCAATGTTTTATATTTCACAGTGGCCAGTCTATATCTAACAGGGTAGATCAACCCCTCAAAGAATCAGACAACCTGCATCTTTTCAATGACTACCAAACCAGGACCAAACCTCCCAAAACTATTAAACTTAGCCTATGTACTTAGCCACCGACATACCTTTTTGATGTAGGTGCTTAAATTCTGACTCCCTCTTCCTCTTCTCTTCAGGTGGAAAATATATATTATCAAACACCACCTGGAAGTCCTCGCGTGTGTTGTCCTTAGGTGTATTTCCTTGACAATGTACTTTCTTGGTCTATTTGCATCGGTGGTCATTGGGGTAAGAATGGCGACTCACTTCTTTCCCCATCCTCCGTAGGCCTCTTCTGTGATATCACCAACTCAACCTTCATTTCCCACATCTGTTGCTCATTGTTAGTTTGCATTTCATTCAATTGTTATTGGGTTTCTAATTACATCTACATCACCCTTGCCATGAAATGATTTATCACAGTCATTCTATTGTCTGATCTTACTAATCGAGAAACTCTACTTTGCCCTGAGGTACATGAGTTTGTTCTAAACTACTAACCAAGAAGTGAAATCGGTGCCTCAGGAATTAGAACGTCAGACACTTGAACATTCTCCACTCGAACCTCTTGTTGATTAACGGCCTAACCAAGAGGTCAACTAGACCCACTACCATTGTGAACCACCCCTAGACTCAAAACTCAAGGTGGTATCAAAATTCTTAAAATTGTTCTGCAAATCTTGCTCAACATATCCATAAGCCTCCTGCTAAGACCACCTCAAACCAAATATAAGCGCACAATAAAAAACAACACAAATGACAACATACATGCTAGCTGAAGCTAGGGACCACTTCACATACACACATACTCAAAGAAATCTTCCATTCCAATCAACCACGACATAACTCTCTATACCATTCTGTAACATCCCATGCCTGATTAATTCCTCAACTGAACAAAAATGTTATATTATTTACTAATGCTATATCTTAACCCAATTACATGGAAGAACGTACCCACAAACCCCTTAAAATCTAAACCTACTTGGCGCCTTCAAAAAAGACAACCACTACCCACAACGACAACAAACACAGAAATAAAGGAAATAGAAATATTATCCAAAATATTATAAATTACTAGAAAATATAAATTCTCAATACATGGATTATTACATCAATATACTAAGTCAAAAGTAAAGATGTTCGATAATATAACAAAATGAGAAATTGACACAACAACGTGATGGGAGTGTGTATATGTGTGAAGACTCTAACATCCCCCTGTCTCCGCCAACAGCACCCTAGGCGCATCATCTACATAAATATTTAAAAGAAAAATGCCAACAACAAGTTATTGGTCAAAAATAAAATAACTAATATATGAAACTGGCATATGAACTCAGTCAGTTCATAGAAAAATAAAATAGAAGGGGAAAGGACACCACAAAATAATCATACAACACTTAAACGAAACTACACCGAAGTAAACCCATAGTTGATCGAGAAATACCCCTTCTCTTATCCTCTATGATTACACCATGTAGCACACCTCTGAGTTCTTAAGGCAAGCCTACACCGTAGTCATGATATACGCTATATATATAATACAGTACCCATAACCCTACACCTCTCCACGTGTGAGAAGCTCATGATAAAGGGGTAAAAATGATGCAGCAAGAAGAGAAAGTAGAGTGGTGTATTAATCTCATTGACAATGAATAAAAGGACACCTCAATAGGGACTTGCCCCTCGCTGTAAGACTTACTCGAAACAATCTCTAACATATCTTCCTACTCTCAAAATTGTGAAAATATAATATTATAATATTAAGCTTATGTAGAGAATAATTATAATTGGCCTCCAGAAAGAAGGCAACTTGAGGTGGATCTTTTGTTTTTAAAAACAACTCAAGAGATCTCATCCTCGATGGGTTGTAATAAAACCACCACTTAACTCTTCCTACGATATAAAATAGCACCCAATAGGTAAGCATAAAATAAGAAGCAAGTCCTAATGAACCTAGTCTCTAAGCTCCGAGCAATCTATCGGCGAGCTTGAGCCACACAACCAATAAGCGAACCCAACTCAACATCTAATAAAATATATATAATGCCTGCATGAGAATGCTTGATCAAACGAGACAAGATTAATATAAATCAATTATTATGATATTTGTGTATTAAAATAGATGAAAATAACTAAAATTTAAATATGAAATGAATGAATGAAAAATATCCAGTAACAAGATGATAGTTCAAGAGTTACCAAAGTAAAAGTTTTAGCCAAACTGTAGGTATACAAGATCAAGGTTCCAGATCCAGTCAAAAATTATAAAATTTCATCAAATGTTAGAGAAAACAAGAAGATTAAACAACGACAAAATCAAAAGAATAATGACTCACCACAAATTCAATAATAGAAATATACACTTCAAAGTATGTTTGGTGTTTGGCTACCTTGACATATAGCCAAGTTTGATGCAAATTTTGACAAACTTCATCATTGATGATGATGTTGGGAAAACTCAATAAAGGTGGTTGTTTCGTGCAAGTTGGGAAGTTTCGGTTGGGGAAGATGTGATTATATAGACATAGTCTCGTATGGGAAAATGAAAAGGTATAATAAATGTAAGGTAATGTATAATAATTCAATAAGAACATGAAAGGTAATATACAATAACTTCCTGTATAGGAATATTGAAGGTAATGAACCATTAGGTCCTGCTCCTCCTTGCATCCCTACAACCGTTCCATCAAAGTATAAGGTCCACCTCATTGGTTTCTCGTCCATGTTGAAGTGTGCTTCTTCTTTCTTGTTTGACAGTAGTGCTAAGTGTTTGGAGAGCAACACTATGATTGCTTGGCCTTTTACTGCTTTTTGCATGACACACTTGATGTCACACTTCATTAACTTCAAAAACCCCTACGCACTACCTCTTGACAAAGATGGTTGTTAGAGCAAGTACTGAGCTGGAATATCATGTACTACCAAATGCACCTCATTAGAGAGAAAGTAATAACATAGCTTTTGTGAGGCAAGCACCAATGCTAACCATGCCTTCTCAATTCTTGTGTACCTTTTTTATCAAACTTGTAGCTCTACTTAGATAATATATGGGGCACTCTCTCCCATGATCGTGTGTGTGGGCTAAGATACCTACAAGTGTTGCCTCCATGTCCAAAAGGTACAAGATAAGTAGTCCATCTGCCATTGGGGCAAGTAGCATTGGAGGCTTTAGCAATCTTCCCTTTTATCTCCTTTAAGGCTTGTTGACATGCTTCACTCCACTCAAACTAGTTGCCTTTTATTCAATAGCTGAGTGGAAGGCAAAACCTTTGAAGACAAGGCTGGAATGAACCTCTGAATGTAGTTGATCTTCCTTAAGAAACTTTGCACTTGACGTAAGGAGGTAAGCAAGCTCATATCCCTAATTACTTGTATCTTGGTAGGGTCCACTTAAGAAATTGTCCCGATGAGATGTCAAGAGCACATTTTCGGTGGTTTAGCTTCAAGTTGTTGTGTCTACATCAATGCAACACCTTTCATAACACCTCACAATGATTTTTTCGTGTTCTTGATTTCAAGATTATGTCATTGACATAATCTTGCGTTCTTCAAACTGAATGGAATCATCGTATAGCAATAAATTCCAACAAGTGTGTAGAAAGTTGTCTTCTCTTCATGAAGGAGAACATCTGACAACCGACCACATAATCAAGTAAATTATCAGGGATTGGTAATGGGAATGCATCCTTTATGCATTCTTGGTTGATATCTCACAATTTGACGCAAATTCATAATTGTATGTTTTTCTTTTTCACTGGGAAAATGTTTTCCAACCATTCTAGGTACTTGACTTTGCGAATAAAATTTACTTTCTTCAATCTTTTTATCTCAGTTGCTATTATTGCCTCGATCGGTGGATTGAACTTCGTTTTCACTTGGACAACTAGACGCACACCTAGTGCATGGATGGTGAGTGCACGATTCCTTGTCACTTGGTGCTTGTAAGAAGTCATGGTTTGTTTGTAAGTTGTAAAAGTTGGTTGCTATAGTGAAGTATGAAGTCCTACTTAACCAATGGACTTGGTGGGCAAGAAGAGTGGATGTACCAAGTTGGGGACCTCTTGAAAAATTGTTTGTGTCATTTCCCTTCTCTCTTCTTTGTATTATTAAAATCATTTCCACTATCTTTGTCCATTCTTGCGATCATTATAAGGCCCTAATGATTGTGAGGATTTAACTATTTTATTGAATATTATTTGTATTTAGTCCCCACCCTCATTAGGTGAGCCTTCCATTAGTATTAGAGCCTTGGTTATGATGATTGACAACTCACCTTCAAGTTTCACAATGGAAGAACTCCTACTGGCCTTTAATGCACTTTATGAGGAATCAATCAAAATGGTTAAGAGGAACATGGAGCTCAAAAATTCCTCCAAGAAGGTAGCTTTGGAGAATGAGTCCTGGAGCAACAAGTGGCATCAATGGAAAATGATGTGGCGTCACTCCAAGAGGAAAGGCATATCAATACAAGTTTGAAAGAGGAACTAGCAAGACAAAAATATGAACATACCATGCTTCTCAAAGAAAATGAGGACTTGCTCAAGAGTGTGGATCAGTCCTTCAAGGCTCGTCAATTGGCTATATCAATAAATGAGGATTCCTCACTTAAGAGAAGGACTTATGCACAACCTTCTTACTTTTACATCTCTATCTTGCCATGCATGTGGAAAATTTGGGACATATCTCTATTAGGTATAAGATCAAGGGTTCAATTTCCAATGGAGGTAATGTAGATGGGTGCCTAAGAAGAAGATGGACAATGTCAAAATGGAGTATTCTAAGTGTTCGTGGTTAAGTGTGTTAAGAGGCTAGGAGGAAGGACATCACCAAGGGCCAAAGAAAAGGGTTTGAAGGCCCTCCCAAAGCTCCAAAAAAACGATGAGAGGGTGAAAGGTGCTTTACAAGGAAAGGAATAACTTCTTACAAGATAAGACATCATCCTTCCAAATGTAGTAGATCTTCAAACAAGTACCTACACATAGAAAAAGGCCCCATGGCAGAAGAGATCCAAGGTTCCAAAAGAACATCAAGAGGAAGGAAAAAAATGGAGAAGTTCCAAAGGCCTCATGTTTAATATCAGTTGGTAAAACTCTTTCAAAGATCGCCTGGTATTGACAATTCAAAGTTGGTTTTGATCCCTTTAACCCATAGTGTTTAAATTATAATTTCAAAATAATTTTTGGAAAAGATTTTTTAAAAGAGGTGTTTAGTATAAGTTTGATCATG
>JAURVB010007802.1:0-12603 GCA_033002965.1 Piper betle
TTACTTCTTATAGTAGCGGAATAAAGTCCGAAATATAAATGGTAACCAAATCGAACAAACCGAGTTAGATCAGTTGGGTTCGATTTTATTGAACAAACTCCCTCACTCTTCTGACTGCGAGGGGGGACAATGTTGTGGTTCTGAGTGGGCCCTTTTTGACCGACAACCAAATTAATAGTTGTGCTCAGCCCCGTATATATATCCTTGCAGGCGAACCCGTGAGCATTTTGCCATGTGAACATCATAATGAGCGAACAGATTTCTTCTACGAGCAGCCCCCTAAACGTGCAAAGCCGGTCAATTCGAGTTTAGAACACGTCGGATCTTTTAATCGATTATAGATTTTTAATTTAATTAATTATTTAAAAAAAATAATTTTAGATTGGGTTGTTATAAATAATATCAAAATAATTTAATTTTGTGTGTTGAGGCTAACAATGGGCCAAATATACGAATTTCGTGGACATAATTTACTAAGGTAGGTAGATTGCGAGATTTCTTAATTTAGTCTCACATCTAATACCTACTGGGCTAAGATCTTATTTATAATATCCTACTTAGACATATTATATTATACTTTAGACCAAGTCGCTAAAACAAGTAGTTAAAAAGATGCCCTTCCCTATGGAAGAGAGCCACAACTATATCAGAGCCGAACAAGTGGATATAAAAACTTTTTATTAATATATGTTTAAAATTTTGAACTTTTTATTAGTATATGTTCAAATTGTTGAAACATTTGTAATAATGTAACAGAGAAGCAAAAGGGTGAGAATTTGAGAATTTAATAATTTAATTTTAGTGTGTTGAATAAAAATTAATAATAATGATGATTCTTAAAAAAACAAATAATCAACATTAATTTATATCCAACAGTTTAAACATAAATTCTTAAATTCTAAATTCTCGTTCTATCATTTCTACGTAATAATACATCTTCAAATTATTAAACTAATTAGCCTGTTCTCGAGTGCGAGTATATATATCTTTAATATCACGAGCATCGATTAAATATACCAACTCAAATCATTCTCATATTTTGTTAAGAGAATGGTCATGGCCAGAAATTAAGCGAGCCAGCCGCCACAAGATCAAGATGCAATGGGATGATGCCAATTTTAAACATTAAAATTATTGTTTATAACTTTTAATAATATTTATAAATTTGTAAATTTATAAATATTATTATATTGATGTATAAACTTAATAGTAATTTTCTAATTAATTTTCAGGCTACCATCCAAAGGAGCAGCTATCTCTTACACCTTTACAGACACACTTGAAGATGAATTGGACAGTAACCGTTGATGATCGGGCAGGTTTGGTTCCATCCAACAAATAAATATATCAGCACAAAGAAATTCACAGCTATCCACATTCTCGTCGAGTAGGAGAACGGTAGCCATGGCCAGTGAAAGAGAGCCACTACTTGATCATGGCGGGAGGGAGGAGGAAGAAGGATCAGAAGAGAAGACGGTGGTGGTTGAAAGCTACAGAAGCAGCTCTAGTAGTTCGTCGCCTTCAACTTTCTCCACTAGTCAGGCCGACATCCAACCCATAAGAGGAGTGTCTTCCTTCTTCTCCCACTTCCGTATCGAATCGAAGAAGCTCTGGTACCTCGCCGGCCCCGCTATCTTCACCTCCCTATGCCGCTACTCTCTAGGCGCCGTCACCCAACTCGCCGCCGGCCAGCTCGGCACTCTCCCACTCGCCGCTGTCTCCGTCGAGAACTCTGTCATCGCCGGCTTCTCCTTCGGAGTCATGGTGTGGCTATTAATTATAATTCTCTGTTTTGATGATCTGGGTATGTAGGTGTTGATTTATAAGCTGGTTTGAATATTGGTGTGCGTAGCTGGGGATGGGGAGCGCGTTGGAGACGTTGTGCGGGCAAGCCTACGGAGCTGGGCAGCTGGACATGCTGGGCATATACATGCAGCGTTCGTGGGTGATCCTCAACTCCACGGCGGTGGTGCTCTGCCTCCTCTACGTCTTCGCCGGCGCCTACCTCAAGGCCATCGGGCAGGCGGAGAAGATCGCCGAGGCGGCGGGTACCTTCGCCCTCTACATGATCCCGCAGCTCTTCGCCTACGCCGTGAACTTCCCCATCGCCAAGTTCCTGCAGGCGCAGAGCAAGATCATGGTCATGGCGGCCATCGCCATGGTCGCTCTGCTGCTCCACTCCTTCTTCACCTGGCTTCTCATGCTCAAGCTCCGGTGGGGGCTGGTGGGCGGCGCTGTGGTGCTCAACTCGTCGTGGTGGTTCATCGTGGCGGCGCAGCTGCTTTACATATTTGGCGGTAGCTGCAGCGGGGCTTGGAGTGGCTTTTCATGGAAGGCCTTTCAAAACCTCGGGGGATTCTACCGACTCTCTTTAGCCTCTGGTGTTATGCTTTGGTAAGAGACTATGCCTTTTTTTTCTTATTCATCTCTAAGCTCAATTTCATGAAATGTTTATATGCTTATGTACCGTGTCATGTTTTGTTTACTTGTGTTTGTTGGATCCACGTGGTTTCATGTGTAAAATTGTTGGCTTCTTGTTGTGATGACCGCAGCCTTGAGATCTGGTATTTCTTTGTTCTCATCCTCTTTGCTGGTTATTTGAAGAATGCAGAAGTTTCTGTGGATGCACTATCCATATGGTATGATTCTATACTCCTGTTTGTTAACTTTTTTTCTTTTCTAAAGACATGTTTCTCAACTTTTTTTTGAAAGATATATTTGTTAATTTTTGTGAATTATATTAATGATAACGTTGCAATATTATCTTCATAGGAAAAAGTCAGCCACGTTTCATTCCAACCATTTATACCATTTTGTTTTTTTTATGGCCGCATTGGATAATCAATTTGTTTGGCAGTGAGAAAACAAAACGTCTAAACATCTGTCTGACTTTAATTCAGGCCGGATGTTAATTAAAATAAATTATAGCTTTAATTCATTTTTTTGAACTAGGAGGATGAAGTATATAAATATATTTATGGCGATATTGCAGCATGAACATTTTGGGGTGGGCCAACATGGTGGCATTTGGAGCTAACGCAGCCACAAGGTCTGTCGAATATTTTAGATGTATAAACAACGGAAGATAAATTACTTTTCTTATAAAGAAATGTACATTTAACACTGTTTAATATGTAGTATTTGAGCTTGGACCATCTTGTTCTAAGAGCCAGTGTTCGTGCTGTTCGTGCCAAATGCAGTGTAAGAGTGTCCAACGAACTAGGAGCTGGGCATCCACGGACGGCCAAGTTCTCGGTGGTGGTCGCGGTCATATCCTCCTTCACACTCGGCCTTCTCCTCTCCATCATCCTTCTCCTCACTCGCCACTCCTACCCCAAAGCTTTCACCATCAGCGAAGAGGTGAGACCGCTCGTGAATCGGCTCACTCCTCTCCTCGCCATCTCCATCACTGTCAACAATGTTCAACCCGTTCTCACTGGTATGCATACATTTGTAGACTATCGGTAGAGCTGGTTAATTATAAGTTGTTATTGAAGAGCTTCAAAAGTGGAGCGTACTAGCGGGGGTTTACTGGTACCGCAGGTGTGGCCGTTGGAGCAGGTTGGCAAGCAGTTGTTGCCTACGTAAATGTGGGGTGCTACTATCTGTTTGGTCTTCCTTTGGGTTTACTCTTGGGCTACAAAATGAACATGGGTGTTGAGGTACGTAACATTGATATACTTAGCATGTAAATAAAATTTAGCTGTTTTGGGTATAAATTTACTTGTGCTACGAGGCTTTAAATTATTTCTAGGGGATTTGGTGTGGGATGCTTGGGGGCACCTTGCTGCAAACTCTCGTCCTATTCTTGATGACTTACCGGACAAACTGGAATACAGAGGTAACAAAAACATTAAGTATGAGTTCAAGGCAAGAAAAACAAAAGGCCATATGTTTGATTAAAAAGAAAAATGTCACTAACTTTTTAAAAACTAGTAAGGCTAACTATATTTGTAATTATTTATGTGATCAACGATTTAGGTGAATATTTTGAGTGATGAGTTTAAATTTTGATGCAGGCGTCCATAGCAGGGAAGAGGATAAAGGCATGGAGAACAGGTGGTGATACGAATGGCCGGAACGAGGAGACAAAGCGCTAATTAAGGAGTCGTAAATGGATGCAGGACTAGTAAGAAGTGGCCGCCTTAGCTCATCTTCCAGAAGCATAAACTTGTCTCAAATCTTTTAAGTATTACTGAACGCTCGTATTTCTTGAGAATAATCCCATATCAAAAATATTAAGATTGGACTTACAAGAGGGAATACCTTGTCATTTTAAATAAAGCTCAAATTTTCACGCGTGTCAAACTAAAACTTAGTGGGAAGTGACAACTTATCTCTGCTGCGTTAAAATAAATACTCGAAATGATAGCTTAAAAGAATCATAAGAGACACAGACAGTATGTCCGACAAAGAGGTCTAAAGCCTAAATAGACTGCCCACTTGCAATGTAACTAAGGGTCAAGAACATTCCCATATTTAAAATGATATGGGTGGTGACCTCAAGAAATATGTTTAAATAATTAACTAATTACTTTAGATACCGTCAAAGATTTCTTAATATTGAGAATGCCAAACCTCATAATATATATAATTTTTTTTCAAGATAAATCAGATAATTTATTGCAAGAACCCCAAACCGCACAACATATATACTTTTTTTTCAAAAGAAATCTGATAATTTATGGCACCGAGTTATTCTGAGATGGATGTTCCTTATCTCTTAGATCCAAAGGAGGTAGGTCCTGTCGGCAGTTAATTTCAACACGTGGATTATATATCTTAACTTTATTCATCAACTAAAAAACTCAACGAAATTACGTAAAGATAAAAATAACGATAACGATCAGGTCATAAAGATCAAGATAATGATCAGGCCACTTCTTACTAGTTTTTATGGGATACATATACAAGAATATGTAGGACTCTTGTTGTATATATGATCCCCGTTTCTTTAATACCTTTTTTATATGAATTACGTAATTAGTCATTTTCCCACACAATACATGACACTGCAAGAGTACTTCATGCTAATTCCATCACGGCAAAAGGCCTTACAAGTTAAAATATCACAATTTGGTTTTCCTGGTTGAGAATGTAATTTCACATCCAAATTGAATATGAATTTTGAACGTGATGAATACTGAATTAATTCGCCTAAATGACTAACTATTCATTTTGGATGAGAACTAAATCTTCTTGCTCTTAATTGTTATCAAACCTAAATAAATTTAGAGCACAATCTTGCTCGAGACGAACAAATTAATTATATAATATCATTTTGTTACTTGAATTATGAGCTAAGTTGATCTTTTCGATTGGATTATAGAGATATAAATCTGCTACAGTTGTATATCACAAAAAAGAACATTATACTATGTTATGATTTCTTTTTTAATTATTTGAAGTAGGTCTTCGGGGAGATAGCTATGTCTCGAGCGTGTAATATTATCCTTTCATGGATACACATATCTCCCTCGTACCATACAAATACTCTGCAAAGGCCTTGCAACACTGCAAGAGGAAGTGAGCTGATTAGGGCAATGGCCATGGAAGGTGAAGCAGCTCCTCTCCACAAAGCATGGGTGCAGCAACCTCGCGCCTTCATCAACAGAGCCTTCACTCTTCTTCACTCCTGCATGCTTCTCGCCATGTTTTACTACCGAGCAGCCACCGCCAATCCCTCCCCCACCTCTGCCATGCTTCTGGCCCAACACTAGCTTTCATGGCTGAGGCCGCCTTCGCCTTTTTTGGGTCCTCCGCCAGCCTTTCAGGTGGCGACCCATGTCCAGGGAGGCATTCCCGGAGTGCCTCCCGGCCGATAACTGCTTCCGAACATCGACGTCTTCGTCTGTGCAGCAGACCCGGAGAAGGAGCCGGTGGTGGGGGTGATGATCACGGTCATACCAGCCATGTCGATGGACTACCCAGCTGATAAGCTGGCCGTGTACTTGTCGGACGATGGCAGGGCGTCGGCGGCATTGAACGCCTTGCAGAGGTCGTGGCTTTCGCCACGGCATGGCTGCCCTACTGTAGGGAGTATGGGTGGTGACCAGATCACCGGAGGCTTCTTGTCTCCGGTGCCCTTGGCGACTCTGGGTGGGCGTCGGTCGGTCAAAGATCGCCTACGGCATGTCCATCCCATCTACTTAACTACGGGCAAAAAACGTTAGCCGTACATAATCAAAATTCTTTTGTCAAACTATCAAAAAATCTGTTAATATAAGAAATTATTTTTATCTCATATTTATTTTATTTTTTAATTATTTTTCTCATTATAAATATTTTTTTACAAAAAAATTAATATCTCATTTATATAATTGTTATTTTTTTTTATTTTTCTTAGTTTATCTTATGTCAATTAGCATAAAAATTAAAATCATTTTTTAAAAATAAATTTTAATAAAAAATATTATATTATAATGAAATTTTTTAAAGTAAAATTGATGTGAAATCTATGGCTAGACATGTGTCAAACAGACCCTTTATTGGAATTAAAAATTCAACATTTGTTTATCTTATTGGAAGCCTAAATAGGAGATTGTCAGGAGTAGAGAACTTGATTATAAAATATTCATTAAATGAACCAATATAAACTAATTTAGAGAATTATTTAGATAAATAAGTATTTTTTTGTAGATGAAGTAGATAAGTATTTTGATATATAATAACGGTGGAGATTGAATATATTAAAATATCCTATCTTGAAAAAAATTGCTCAAGATATTTTATTCATTTATATGCCAATCATTTCCCCAGAATTGATATTTAATGTAGGAGAGCAAACAATGAGCTCAACTACGAATAGTTTGAGCTAAAAAATAATTGAAGTTTTAATATGCACTCGAAATTGGTTGAGGAGTGAATATGAAAGTAATTTATATTTTATATTCATGTATTTTTTATTTTTGATACATTTTTAACATATGTTCTTTTTTTACTTTTATATTTTTTACTTGTAGAGAAACAACCAAGTTCAACATCAAATTTATTTGGAACAACGAATATTGAAAAAATGAGAAGATATTGATGATTGTATTGATGAAGATAGTTTTTTAATATCTTTATGTTTGTAATGAGCATGTAAGAATGTTATATTTAGTTTCTCATCTTTTAATATTTATAAAATATTTCTACAAGTAATTAACTCTTTTGTATATTTTTTCATATAGGTGAGCTACATTTGATGAAGAATCAATTATTTGAATATTTTGCCTTTGATATATAATTAATATTGGACTACATTTTGATGTCAAAGATTATTTTCAAGCTTTTATGCATTAATTATTTTTTATTTTACTTGGAAATGTATATGAACTAAATTTTTAAAATTTAGTAAACTATGGTATTAATTGAGAATATTCTAACTATATAGTAAACAACTTGATATGATTGGTGATGTAAACGTATTATTTTAAATCCCTAAATGTGAGGATGGCTTTTATCTTTTTTCTATGTAACTTATTTTGAGTTATTTTAGATATTAAATATCAATTATATATATAAACTTAATTAATTTCAATGTAAATTAAAATTTAAAATTTTCATAAAATATAATATTAACCTGACAAATGTTAAAGATATTATGTTATTGATATAAAATATCTGACACTCGAACAAGTCGTTCGGTAGGACAAAAAAATATCCATGTTTAGTTTATTTTTATTTGGTTAAATTTTGTCAGTCAAATTCTATTGGACATCCTTTGAATTTCAGTCTTACTTGGTAATTTGGATATCCACGCCCACCCCGTTGGCAACACCAAGCAAGAGTTGAATGAAGAAAGAGAAAAGATGAAGGGAATCACATATTTACAAAACCACAATCCTTAATTATTTATCGATATTATTGTGTCATTAGTAAAGATTATTTACCATTGCCCACTATAGTAGAAGAAAACCATCATTTAATTATGAAAATGAACATGTTTAATTGGCAGTTACTATACCAAGACTTCAAAAACCATGGGGCGCATTTGACCGTGGTGGCAAGTCTCCAAAAAATCGTTGTGTGTCTCTCTGTATATATATATATATATATATATATATATATATATATATATATATATATATATATATATATATATATATATATATATATATATGGGATGATTTGCTGTACTGCAGCACAGCCAAGATGGCTGTGTTGCAGTGTTTCAGCCGTTGGATCAAATCCAACGGCTGAAACATGCCCCCCATAAAAAAAAATTTGCGGCGCTTCGCTGCAGCCGCCGCTGGCCGACGCGTCGCCGCCACCCCCCTGCCCTGCCCGTCGCCGCCCCACCGTGGGCGGCGACGTATCCGCTGGGCGACGGGGCGGCGGATCTAACCGCCCCGGGTCTTCCCCCACCCGCCCGCCGCCCCGCCGCCGGGCGACACCACCGCCGCCCGTCCCCCGCCCCGCCGCCGGGCGACACCACCGCCGCCCGTCCCCAGCCCGCCACCCCGCCGCGTGACGCCCCGCCCCGTCCCCCGTCCCCCCGCCCCCTCCCCCCCCGCCACCCCGCCGCGCCCCCCTCGGCCCAAGCCCGCCACCCGGCCGCGCCCCTCTGCCTCCGCCCGCCACCCCCGCCGCACCACCCCCGTCCCCTGTCGCCGGCGCCCCCCCGGCCGTCGCCGTGGCCGGGCAGCCTTCCCGCCCCTCCGCCGTTGCTGCTGCGGCGGCGCCGACCCCCCCTCTTTTTTTTTAAGATCTTGGCCGTTGGATGCTAATCCAACGGCCAAGATTGTACTGCAGCACAGCCAAGACCATATATATATATATAAGTTTTTTATCAAAAAAGAGAGAGTTTAGTGATATTCCTAGGTGGGGAAAAAAATAGGCCAACTTATCAAAAAAATGGGAAATTTTTTTGCATTATCTAAATTACCCTCCATAAAAAAATTTAAAAAATTAGCCAAGGAGGCTGTGATACCCATCTCCTTCCTGCAATCCCCAACCCAATGGCGGTTGCCGTCAAAATATTTAAAAGTTTTTTTATAAGTGAGGGCGGCAATGCCGCTCTGCAACCGACGATGACTATATCTAGCCATAGCCAAATCTAGCGTGGGGTGGCAAGATATGATCACTTTAAGGTCGCGTTTGGCCTTGGGACGACCGGATCTGGCTGTCTCATGCTAGATCTGGCAAGATGACTGCTAGGTTATTTAATTTTTTTTTTAGAATAAGGGTTAGTTTGTCATTATAATAAAAGTTTCTCTTTTTTGATAATTAAACCTAATTTTTTCAACGTTTAGTAATATAAAAAAATATTTACTTTTTTTTAGTAAAAAGCAATATATATATATATATATATATATATGTATATATATTCTCCTATGCCAGGGGTACGAAAAGTTTTCTGTCCCAAACTTTCATTTGGGTTGGCCGTCTGATTATAAGGACGACCCAGGTCTGTTGGTTTTTTTTATTTAAAAACTAAATTTTGATCTAGGCCGTCCGATTACAAGGATGGCCTAGATCGTCGAGTCTCGCCCGGGCGCCTCACTGCCCACTAGGAGGAGGTGGCCGTTGTCGTTGGTGCCCGCTCCCCTACCGACTCCGACTCCTCTGATTCCTCCTCTGGCACTGATAATGACGGCAATGCCAACTACACGGGCAGCTTCCACCGCCTCATGTCCAACGGCAACGGCATTGGCGAGTCTGGGCAGCACGGCGGCAGCGGTGGGAAATGCCACGGGGGGGGGGGTAGTGGCGTCCGGGGGAGAGGGGAGTATCCGCGGTAGGGGAGGGAGTTGTCTCAGGCGGCGCAAGCGGGAGGAGTGGGTGGCCGCGGTGGGATGGTTGGGTTGATGGGGAGTGGGGAAAGAGTCTTGGGCGGCCGGGGGAGTGGGGTAGAGGAGGGAGTTGTGGGACCCCGCCATCCTGCTGTGGCCGCCACCTCCCCCTCGATCCCTCCCTCCTCTACCCCGCTCCCACCCTCCCCGGCCACATACGCTCCCCCTCAACCCCTCCATCCCGTCGCGATGCCACCCTCCTAGTCATGCCGCCCATGATGATTCCCCCCCCGATAGGGGACGACCCCCTCCCCCGCCTGAGGATGCTCCACCCCTACTCCGCCTGCGGACGCCCCCCCCTCCCCCGCGGCAGATTTCCCCTCCTCTGCCCGTGGACGCCCCCTCCTCCTCCCGTGACTCCCTCCTCTACCCCGCTCCCCCCTCCTCCGCCGCGAATGCCCCCTGCCACCCCTCCTCTCTCCCCCTCGACCCTGCCTTCCCCGTCGTGGCCACCATCTTCCCCTCCCCTCCTCTACCCCGCTCCCCCCTTCCCCCGCTGCAAATGCTCACCCTCCCCGCTCCTCCTTGACCCCTCCGTCCAGTCGTGACCACCACCCCTCCTGGTTGCGCCGCCCGTGACAACTTCCCCCTACTGTGGACACCCCCCTCCCGCGCTTGGCGGCCATGGCCAGAAACTAGCTGTCGAAGGTGGAGGATTTTTTTTTGTTTTCATCAAATCTAGGCCGTTCAATCGTAGGGATGGCCCAGATTAGAACTTCCTACTCCTCCTGCTTAGAAAAACTTTGCCCCCCCTCACTGCCCACTAGGAGGAGGTGGCCGTTGTCGTTGGTGCCCGCTCCCCTACCGACTCCGACTCCTCTGATTCCTCCTCTGGCACTGATAATGACGGCAATGCCAACTACACGGGCAGCTTCCACCGCCTCATGTCCAACGGCAACGGCATTGGCGAGTCTGGGCAGCACGGCGGCAGCGGTGGGAAATGCCACAGGGGAGGGGGGTAGTGGCGTCCGGGGGAGGGAGTATCCGCGGTAGGGGAGGGAGTTGTCTCGTGCGGCGCAAGCGGGAGGAGTGGGTGGCCGCGGCGGGATGGTTGGGTTGATGGGGAGTGGGGAAAGAGTCTTGGGCGGCCGGGGGAGTGGGGTGAGAGGAGTTGTGGGACCCTGCCATCCTGTTGTGGCCGCCACCTCCCCCTCGATCCCTCCCTCCTCTACCCCGCTCCCACCCTCCCCGGCCACATACGCTCCCCCTCAACCCCCTCCATCTTGTCGCGATGCCACCCCTCCTAGTCATGCCGCCCATGATGATTCCCCCCCCCCCCCCGATAGAGGACGACCCCCTCCCCCGCCTGAGGATGCTCCACCCCTCCTCGGCCTGTGGACGCCCCCCCTCCCCCGCGGCAGATTCCCCCCTCCTCTGCCCGTGGACCGCCCCCTCCTCCTCCCGTGACTCCCTCCTCTACCCCGCTCCCCCCCTCCTCCGCCGCGAATGCCCCCTGCCACCCCTCCTCTCTCCCCCTCGACCCTGCCTTCCCTGTCGTGGCCACCATCTTCCCCTCCCTCCTCTACCCCGCTCCCCCTTCCCCCGCTGCAAATGCTCACCCTCCCCGCTCCTCCTCGACCCCTCCGTCCAGTCGTGACCACCACCCCTCCTGGTTGCGCCGCCCGTGACAACTTCCCCCTGTTGTGGACACCCCCCTCCCGCGCTTGGCGGCCATGGCCAGAAACTAGCCGTCGAAGGTGGAGGATTTTTTTTTGTTTTCATCAAATCTAGGCCGTTCAATCGTAGGGATGGCCCAGATTAGAACTTCCTACTCCTCCTGCTTAGAAAAACTTTGCCCCCCCTCACTGCCCACTAGGAGGAGGTGGCCGTTGTCGTTGGTGCCCGCTCCCCCTACCGACTCCGACTCCTCTGATTCCTCCTCTGGCACTGATAATGACGGCAATGCCAACTACACGGGCAGCTTCCACCGCCTCATGTCCAACGGCAACGGCATTGGCGAGTCTGGGCAGCACGGCGGCAGCGGTGGGAAATGCCACAGGGGAGGGGGGGGTAGTGGCGTCCGGGGAGGGGGAGTATCCACGGTAGGGGAGGGAGTTGTCTCGGTGCGGCGCAAGCGGGAGGAGTGGGTGGCCGCGGCGGGATGGTTGGGTTGATGGGGAGTGGGGAAAGAGTCTTGGGCGGCCGGGGGAGTGGGGTAGAGGAGGGAGTTGTGGGACCCCGCCATCCCGTTGTGGCCGCCACCTCCCCTCGATCCCTCCCTCCTCTACCCCGCTCCCACCCTCCCCTGCCACATACGCCCCCCTCAACCCCTCCATCTTGTCGCGATGCCACCCCTCCTAGTCATGCCGCCCATGATGATTCCCCCCCGCTAGGGGACGACCCCCTCCCCCGCCCGAGGATGCTCCACCTCCTCCGGCCTGTGGACGCCCCCTCCCCCGCGGCAGATTCCCCCCTCCTCTGCCCGTGGACGCCCCCTCCTCCTCCCGTGACTCCCTTCTCTACCCCGCTCCCCCCTCCTCTGCCGTGAATGCCCCCCTGCCACCCCTCCTCGCTCCCCCTCGACCCCGCTTCCCGTCGTGGCCACCATCTTCCCCTCCCTCCTCTACCCCGCTCCCCCTTCCCCCGCTGCAAATGCTCACCCTCCCCGCTCCTCCTCGACCCCCTCCGTCCAGTCGTGACCACCACCCCTCCTGGTTGCGCCGCCCGTGACAACTTTCCCCCTGTTGTGGACACCCCCTCCCGCGCTTGGCGGCCATGGCCAGAAACTAGCCGGTCGAAGGTGGAGGATTTTTTTGTTTTCATCAAATCTAGGCCGTTCAATCGTAGGGATGGCCCAGATTAGAACTTCCTACTCCTCCTGCTTAGA
>JAURVB010007804.1:0-13293 GCA_033002965.1 Piper betle
CTCTCCATGGCCGCCGGCAGTTCTTCCACCAAGTAAAATCAATTAAAATGGAATAACAGGAGAAGTATTGACAAATGCTCGGCATGCACTTGCGATCAACTCGAGGAGGAAGGTTTTTCTTTCAATTAGCTGATTTATAAGAACCTTCTTTGAGAGAAGCTTCAGAAGTAAAGGATTGATTCCAATTCTTCATCCCTTTTGGTTTTTCATAAAGCTGTTCTAGCAGCTAGCTAGGTGACATATGGTCTCTAATTTAGAAGATCATTGGGAGATTGAATCATATCATCAATTTAGTAGGAAAAAATGGGAGATGAGTGGGTGATTGATTCGGAGAGGGATTTAGATGCCGGGTGTTTGGATGGAGGCCATGGTGGTCTGTGGAAACGCCACCACCCATCTTCAGGGTGCCGGAGGAGGAGAGAAAGAAGAATGCGAAGGCTTACCATCCGGAGTTGGTGTCCATTGGTCCGTACCATCACGGCGAAGAGCGGTTGCGGGGAATGGAGCAGCACAAACGGCGAGCAGTTCTTCATTTTCTCCGTAGATCGAACCAGACTCCAGAGGATTGCTTGGGCATGCTTCGTGCCAAGCTAGCGCCCCCACCGCCACCGGCGTCGCCATCGCAGGCGATGCCACCATGGGCATCGCAGATGATGTGGGCTTACGGTCGCAGCGGCTTCGTCACCTCGTGGAGGCCAAACGGCAAGGGGAATGTTCAATGATGTTCTAACGGTGGGCAGCGTCGATCCGCAGTGGTGCGGTAATTTTCTGTCAATTATTGCCGGCAGCGTTGATCGGCTACGGGATGGCGGTGGTATTGGGTACCATTAAGACTGGCTTGGCGAGCCTTACACGTCTACGACATCGACAAGGTCAGCAGAGGAAGCGGCTTACCGGAAAAAGGGTAAAAAAGGGCGGTCAGTGGTGGGGTGACGAGATCTGGTCAGGATGGGCGGTGCGGGCTCCACTCTGGTCAGGGAAGGTCGCGGGAGGGTCGATGACTTCAAGACAGTGACTAGATGGCGGCGGCGACGTGTTGCCATCGGCGGGATTGGTGACAGGAGCGCTGGCACGGTTGCAGCAGCTTCATTCATGTCGTGGAGGCCACGCAATGGCCAGACGGCGGGGGGAATAGTCGGTGATGTTCTGACGGTGACCGGTGGCATCAATCAGCGATTTTCCTACAACTCTCGTCAGCAGAGGCTACAGTTGGGATGGAGGTGGTATGGGGTACCGATGGCACCGGCTTGGCAAGCCCGATGCGTCTACGACGTCGACAAGGTCGGTGGAGGAGGTGGCTCGCCAAAGAAAGGACCAAAACAGGGGGCGGTTGGTGGTGGGGTGATGAGATCCAGCCGAGATGGGCAGCGCTAGGCTCCACTCCGGTCAGGGAAGGTCGCAGGAGGGTTGACGATGTCGAGATGGCAAGTGGATGGCAGCGGCAATGGTCTTTGTCGGCGGGATCGATGACGGGAGCGTGACACAGTCTCAGCGGTTTCATCTCATCGTGGAGGCCGGGCAGTGGCCAAACAGCGGGGGAATGGTCGGCGATGTTCTGACAGTGACCGGCGGCATCGATTGGCGGTGGTGTGGCGGTTGAAGGTAGCGTTGGCGATAGAGAAGGAGGGTGGCGTCGAGGGGTATGGGGAATGAGAAGCGTTGGGGGAAGGGGGAGGGGGAGGGGGAAGAAATGAGTCAGTGGCGATATTGTAAATAAAAGTTGATTCGTCTCCAACTCGAGTAAAAAATAATAACTAACTCATAATAAATTCTAAAAAGAATCCCAAAAATTCGAAAAATTCCATAAAATATAATACACACCATAATACCACAATGACATATTACATATATTATTATATTATATTATCGAGTTAAGTTCAAGTCGAGCTACGAGTTGATTTCGAATCAAGTTCGAGTTATAATCGAGTCGAATCGAGTCGAACACTACCTTATTCAAGTTTAGCATGTAAGATTCGAGTTCGAACTAAAGTATTTAAATGTAGAGTTTCAAGTCGAGCTAGACGTCAAATGCTCACGAACTAGCTCGCTCAATTAGTAGCCCTACTTCTAACGATCATTCTAATTCGTTGCATTTTTTTTTAGTCCATTGACATAGCAATTCCTTGTTTAGGGACATTTTTCAATGTTGGTAAATAACCCAAGTAAATGTGGTGCAATTGGGTGCCGTCCACCCTAAATGCAAAGATGGTTTAGAAAGGCTCTCAATACTCTTCTGCTCATAATCTATCTTCTATGTATCTTCGCTTGCGTTTTGAACGATCTTAATATTAAAAAAACGATTGTGAATACAAAATTTCCTTCAAATACTTAATTAGCCAATGCAATGAATATCAATTAGTCTAAACCCTTTCATCAATTAAAGGATAGGGATGGATATAGTTTGGCAATTTGGTTGTTGAACTTGTCAACGTTGACTTGGAACATACTAGAACTACACAACCACAACATTTTTTTCACGCAATGCCAAACCCATGTAAAATTGTGGAAAAAATTTTAAAAAACATTGTTCACCACTACTACAACGTTGACTTGGAACCTTTTGGTTTTTTATAAAGCTGTTCTCGCAGCTAGCTAGGTGACATATGGTCGCTAATTTAGAAGATCAGTGGGAGATTGAATCAGATCATCAAATTAGTAGGAAAAAATGGGAGATGAGTGGGTGATTGATTTGGAGAGGGATTTAGATGCCGGTTGTTTGGATGGAGGCTATGGTGGGTCTGTGGGAACGCCACCACCCATCTTCAGGGTGCCGGAGGAGGAGAGAAAGAAGAATGCGCAGGCTTACCATCCGGAGTTGGTGTCCATTGGTCCGTACCATCACGGCGAAGAGCGGTTGCGGGGAATGGAGAAGCACAAACGGCGAGCACTTCTTCATTTTCTCCGTAGATCGAACCAAACTCCGGAGGAGTGCTTGGGCATGCTTCGTGCCAAGCTAGCGCCCCCACCGCCACCGGCGTCGCCATCGCAGGCGATGCCACCATGGGCATCGCAGATGATGTCGGCTTACGACAATCTCGACGAAAAATGGAAAGATGATGAGGAGATGTTCTTGAAGATGATGCTGATGGATGGGTGCTTCATCGTTGAGATTCTGCTCACATATGCTGGCGTTGTCGATGACTACGACGAGGATGACCCCATCTTCAGCCATCGTGGGCACTTTTACAAAGTGCCTTCTATCAGGAGGGACCTGCTCTTGATCGAAAACCAGATTCCCCTTCTTGTCCTCCAAATACTCTTCGCCTCTTCTGGCGCCAAAATAGAGGTTTTTATTGCCTGCAACTCCTTGTATTCTCTCTTTTCGCGCGAGTTTTGTTAAACGTCATATATATATATACTGCCTTACCTGACATGATGACCAGGGCTATGAAAATAGCGACGGCCTAGTCAAATGCCTATTGGAGTTCTTGCCTGCAATATCTAGGTAAATTCAAGCATGGCTCATTGCTGGATCAGAGCTTGCACATCCTAGATTTTTATAGGCAGAGATTGATCTTTGGTCAAGAGAGTAGTGCTGCGGTGGTTGATAGAGAGGAACGAAGTGAATTCAAATTGAAGAAATTCGGTTCACGCAAAATTCTTGGCGCATCGGAACTTCAATATTTCAGGATTTGTCCATCGTCCCAAGCGGACCAGCCTGTTTTCGATCAGAGCTCTGCTGCGGGGCTTTCGAGACAGGCAGTTGTTGGACCTGCCGGAGCTGACGGTGGACAAGACCACGGAGTCGGTGTTCCTCAACGTCATGGCCTTGGAGTCATTCCTGTACCCTATGGCCGACGACAATTTCTCCGCCTACGTCCACTTGATGAGTGACTTGATGGCGTCGGAAAAGGACGCCTTCGTCCTCTCTCGTCAGCTGCGTATCATTCGCAATGGACTTGGAACCGAACAGGCCCTGCTCGGCCTGTTCCAGAGGCTTTCTTCTTCTAAAATTTCCCTTCCCGACTATCGGTTGTTCCTGCTGCGGATGATGATCAACGACTACTGCGAGGGAACTTGGAATCGTTTCCGGGCCTCCATCAAAAGCGGCTACGCCAAGAACAATTGGAAGATCATATCCGTCTTCCTTGCCTTCCTCAGCCTAGAAGCTACGCTCCTCAAGAATAGTCGACAAGAAACAGCGAATTAATTGTCCAACGTCCGTTTTATCGATGCCCGCCCCTAATCCAATCAACCTTAAAGTCGCATCTCTATTTGCAGAGACAAAATAGGTTGGCCTATTTACGACTTCGCCCAATGGGCTAAAAATTTGAAATAAATAAGGCCCATGTGCTGTGCGATCATTTCTGATTGTGCCCTAGTTTTTTGTTTTATTGTGCTAGTAGTTTTTTCTCCTATTAACAATAATATATTTCTCTGGAATTTTATTACGAAATCACGATGGTTGTATACTCCAACCAATAATTAAGTCGGGCCAACCGGTGCGACATGTTTTTGGGACATGTTTTTAAAAGACCGGGTCTCCTCCGTCCCTTATGGTTTTTTGTAAAGCTGTTCTAGCAGCTAGCTAGGTGACATATGGTCGCTTATTTAGAAGATCAGTGGGAGATTGAATCAGATCATCAAATTAGTAGGAAAAAATGCTAGATGAGTGGGTGATTGATTTGGAGAGGGATTTGGAGAGGGATTTAGATGAGTGGGCCGCCGCCGAGGGGGGGCCGGGGATGCCGGCGGGTGGGCTGGTGCGAGGGTCGGCCGCATGGGCCGCGGCGAGGCTCGGCCGGACGGCAGGGGCGGGCGGCGGGTCAGGGGTGTTTTTTGACAAATTACTCCGGGCCGTTGGATCGCGATCCAACGGCCCAGATTTGGCGATGCATGGTGCGCGGCCAAAAGAGGGCAGCGCACCATAGTGGCCCTCTATATATATATAGGATAAAAGTATCCTCTACGTACAATCTTGGCCGTTGGATTAGCATCCAACGGCCAAGATCTAAAAAGGGGGGGGGCAACGCCGCCACGGCAGCGACGGCGGAGGGGGCGGGAAGTCGGCCCGGCCATGGCGACGGCCGGGGGGGCGCCGGCGACAGGGGACGGGGGGCGCGGCGCAGCGCGGGGTGGCGGGCAGGGGGCCAAGGGGGGCGCGGCGGGGTGGCGGGCGGGGGCCGAGGGGCGCGGCAAGGTGGCGGGCGGGGACCGAGGGCGCGGCAGGGTGGCGGGCGGGGACCGAGGGCGCGAGCGGGGGTGGCGGGCGGGGGCCGAGGGGCGCGGCGGGGTGGCGGGCGAGGGCCGAGGGGCGTGGCGGGGTGGCGGGCGGGGGCCGAAGGGGGCGGGCAGGGTGGCGGCGAGTGGCGCGGCGGACGGGGGACGGGGACGAGGGTCGGGGGCGTCGCGTGGCAGGGAGGCGGGGGGACGGGGTGGCGGGGGGGCGTCGCGCGGCGGGGAGGCGGGGGGGACGGGGGGTGGCGGGCGGGGGCGCCGCGCGGCGGTGGTGTCGCCCGGCGGCGGTGTGACGGGCCGGCAGGGGAAGACGCGGGGCGGCTAGATCCGCCACCCCCAGCGGGCCGGCGACGGGCGGGGCAGGGGTGGCGTTGCGTCGGCCAGCGGCGGCGTCGCCCGAAATTGTTTTTTTTTTTTCCTCCTCGTATATATATATATATATACCGCCTAAGTACCTGCATCCAACATTCTATGGCATGATGACCAGGGCTGTGAAAATAGCGACGGCCTAGTAAAATGCCTATTGGAGTTCTTGCCACAGTCACTAGGTAAATTCAAGCATGGCTCATCGCTGGATCAGAGCTTGCACATCCTAGATTTTTATAGGCAGAGATTGATCTTTGGTGAAGAGAATAGTGCTGCGGTGGTTGCTAGAGAAGAACGAAGTGAATTCAATTTGAAGAAATTCGGTGCACCCAAAATTCCTGGCGCATCGGAACTTCGATATTTCAGGATTTTCCATTTGCACCGACCGACCAGCCTGTTTTCGATCAGAGCTCTGCTGCGGGGCTTTCGCGACTGGCAGTTGTTGGACCTGCTGGAGCTGATGGTGGACAACACCACCGAGTCGGTGTTCCTAAACGTCATGGCCTTGGAGTCATTCCTGTACCCTACGGCCGACGACAAATTCTCATCCTACGTCTACTTGATGAGTGACTTGATCGCGTCGGAAAATGACGCCTTCGTCCTCTCTCGCCAGCTGCGTGTCATTCGCAATGGGCTTGGAACCGAACAGGCCCTGCTCGACCTCTTCCAGAGGCTTTCTTCTTCTAAAAATTCCCTTCCCGACTACCGGTTGTTCCTGCTGCAGATGATGATCAACGACTACTGCGACGGAACTTTGAACCGTTACCGGGCCTCCTACAAAAGCTCCTTCTCCAAGAACTTTTGGAAGATCATCTCCTTCCTCGTCGCCTTCTTCACCTTAGAACTTACGATCATCAAGACTCTCTATGCCGGCTGATATCTCCACCCTAAATAAAAGTTGTATGGAAGGAATATAATAAGCTTTCCAAGCGTTTATTCAATAAATAAACGCATGCAAGCGTTTTGGTTCATTTTATGATCTAATTCTCCATCTGCAAATGTGACGGCTTCCTTGGTTTTTGCACCGGAATTCGATTATCGCTATTTTAAAATTTTGTGTATGGGCATTTATACATTAGCTCAAAGGAGATTATAAACCATAGCATCCCTAATTTTCCTTAATTACCAATTTCATTTAAGCTACAAAAACATCTTTCTTTTATCATCTATGTGACGATTTTTTAGTTCCCCAACTTGTAAAAAAGTTTCTAATTAATTGAAAGAGGTTGTGCACTAGAGAATTTATGTTACTCAATAATTCCAATTAGTGTTTATTGGTTTATTCTAGTACTTTTTAAAACTTTGGTTTGAGAGTAGGTTGTAACAACCGTGGCCAAATATAAAATGATGGGTCTAATTTATTTTTTATAAATTAGTTAACCACATTTGAAGATTTATAGTCACATCCTTACTAATATATAATTATCAATTGGTTGGCCAATTTACTTTTTTACTTGCCATTTCAAATCAAATTAAAATTAAATGACTAAATAGTTTTTTTTATAATTTATGTACACTATTTTATTTTAAAATAATAGTGGCAGAGGCCTTTGTCGTAATGTTTTACTATTTTTAAAAGTAAAAATATAACTACATTATTTTATGTAAATAATTAGTAGTATTATTACTATATTTAATTAAAATTTATTTTATTATATCCATGTAAAGGAATCAATAACATTAGACTGTCAAAAATTAACCAGTAAACAATGCGATCATGATTATGGTTGAGAAATTCGGAAATAATAATGATAAATGCCTTCAACTCCACTATAATCGTATTTTTTGTAGCCCTAAATATATTGGATTTTATGACATTACTTTGGAGGATATTACTACCTACTCAATGTAGAAAATTCTACTTACGAAATTTCATTCCTCAGCCCATGGGCTTATCCTATTTTATTTCAGTCCAATCCATTATTAAATGTGGTTTCAAGTCGGTTCTCGTACCATTTATAATGACCTAATACAAAGTTATTTTTTTAAAATAGTTAGGCAAAGTTAAAAATCTATATGTACACTTGGATCTTACAATAACATGAATTGGTGAAGGAAAATTTTAGATGGGTTAACTTGTTCATCGTTCCAACTCTTTCGGGAGAAAAATTTTCTCTTTGGTAAATGAATTACTTCTCTCAATTATTTTGCTACATAACAAGAATGCTAAGCCTAGGTTGGCAATGGTTTTGAGACCGGCTACATGCAACCTAATTACAGATAGTGTTGAAGGTAGTGCTGGCAGTGCCAAGAGTACCATTAGTACCAACACTCAGCTCTAGCTTATGAATTGGTCACGCAACCAGGAGCTTCACTTAAGCTCATGTCAATAAAAGATGTTGAGAGCATTAAAAGATCTTATTTTCACTAATATTATACGGCTAGGTAGGGTCTAGGTAGTCTGGCTAGGGCCACTAGCCGGAATTGGTCGCCAGTGATGGTGTTGTCGACGACCAAATTAGGGAAGAAAAGGGCAACTGGGTAGAGGAGAGGGTAGGGGGAAAGAGGGGAATGGAAAGGTCGGTGAGGGAGGGCCTGGTCGGGTGGTGACCAGCAGTGGTGAGGCCGACGGCTCTCAACAAAAACAGAGCAGGGTGGAGGCGGCGAACAGGGTAGGAGGTGGAAGAAGGGAAAAAGGAGGAAGGAAGGGAAGGGCGACGGCATGGCAATGGCGGCACGACTGGGTAGCGACGCTCGTTGGAGGCGGGGTGAGGCAGGGGAGGCATCGGGTGGAGGTGATCATCGGGAGGAAGGGAAGGATCGGGAGGTATAAGGCGATGGCAGTTTCATAAATTAAACTTGACATGTTCATGACTTAAGTCAATACTAATAAATAAATTCTAAAAATATAAATAAAATATAATAAAATACCATAAAATAAAATAATCGATTCTTAACTTGAATGACATGCTCTAAGACTATTAACCTATTTAAAATAATAAATAACACGTCCTAATGCGATAAATGACCTAAATCTAATTTTTCGGTCTACTAAAAATTTAAAAAAGCTAGGTATACTCTTACATACTCTAATAACTCATTTTGCTATTATTTTACTGATGTTATCATCATATATTGGGATACCTAAGACCCACATGGCTCATAACACATGACCGGCCTCGGCTCAGCATGCGTGTTTAGAAATTAACTCGAGTGAAAATAATAGTAGAACCAATTGGTTCCAACTATAAAACCGTATTTAATTGCAGATACATTAAAAAAATAGATGTGGAAGCAGTACCACCAAGTGAAACCAAACAACGTAGTTGGAGATGGGGAGGAGTGTCTCCACAACGAGAGGCTCAAACGATGAGAAAACCATCTTTCCCAGAACAAGTAGGCGCCGGCAAAGACCCTCAACCTCTATGGCCGCGCAAGAGCCAAAACAACCTTCGAAAATTAAAATAAAAAATAGAAAAAGAAAGAGGAATGAAATGACAACTTTGCCCATTATCATTTACGGACCCAATCAGTTACTTGACTTGAGATCGAACGAGTTTTGAGCATGTATATTCGAAATTGACTCGAATATTTCTTATACTGTTTGAGCTTGACTCGAACTTTAATACACTTAAACTATTAAATTCTAATAGGTCGCTCGAAACCGACTCATTTTAGAGCTCGAAACCGGCTCGATTGGGAGCTCGAAACATGCTTGTTTTGGAGATCAAAATGAGGTCGTTTATAAGCTCAAAAATAAATCATTTTGGAAAAAGTATACATTTATAAAGGTTAAAAATTAAAAAAATAATCTATCAACAAAATAGTTTCTCGTACTTGCAATTTCGGCGATTTTTGGCAATTGTTGTCGGCGGTAGCTACAATCAAGATGGCGGTGGTATGGGGTACCGTTGACACTGGCTTGGCGAGCCTTATGCATCTACAACGTCTACAAGGTCGGCTGAGGATGCAGCTCACTGAAAAAGGGTAAAACAGGGGCGGTCGGTGGTGGGGTGACGAGATCCTACCGGGATGGACGGTGATGGGCTCCACTCTAGTCGGGGAAGGTCGTGGGAGGGGTCGATGACGTCAAGACGGAGTTGGATGGCAGCGGCGGTGGTTGCTGTCGGTGGGATCGGTGACAGGAGTGCGATGCGGTCGCAACGGCTTCGCCGCCTTGTGGAGGCTGAACGGCAAGGGGAATGTTCAATGATGTTCTGACGGTGATCGGAGGCATCGATCGGGAGTGGTACGGTGATTTTCGGGCAACTATTGCCGGCAATGGCTACAGTCGGGATGGCGATGGTATTGGGTACCATTGGCACTGGCTTGGCTAACCTTACACGTCTATGACGTCTACAAGGCTGGCAGAGGAGGCGGCTCACAAGAAAAAGGGTAAAAAGGGGCTGTCGGTGGTGGGGTGATGAGATCTGGTCGGTGACTGGATGGTGGCGGCGATGGTTGCTGTGGGTGGGATTGGTGACAGAGCGCGGCACGGTTGCGGCGGCGTCTTCATGGTTCCTCAACGTCATGGCCTTGGAGTGATTCCTGTACCCTACGGCCGACGACAGATTCTCATCCTACGTCTACTTGATGAGTGACTTGATGGCGTCGGAAAAGGACGCCTACGTCCTCTCTTACCGGCTGCGTATCATTCGCAATGGGCTTGGAACCGAACAGGCCCTGCTCGGCCTCTTCCAGAGGCTTTCTTCTTCTTAAAATTTCCTTCCCGACTACCGGTTGTTCCTGCTGCGGATGATGATCAACGACTACTGCGAGGGAACTTGGAATCGTTTCCGGGCCTCCATCAAAAGCACCTACTTCAAGAACCCTTGGTCGCAAATCTCCGTCTTCTCCGCCATCATCATCTTCGCATTAACGATCATCCAGACTTTGTATGCCGTCTGCCCCAACTGCACCGGCAACAAGCACGCCCCTGACTGATATCTCCACCCTAAATAAAAGTTGTATGTCAGGAATATAATAAGCTTTTCAAGCGTTTATTCCATAAATAAACGCATGCAAGCATTAATCCTTATATTCTTCTCTGTAGACTGTAGCATCCTCCTCCTCCATTTTGGTTCATTCTATGATCTAATTCTCCATCTGCAAATGTGACGGCTGCTTTGGCTTTTGCACCTGAACTCGAGTATCGCTATTGTCTGGGCATTTATACATTAGTTCAAATTTTCAATTTGTACGTCCGCTCTCCTCAAAGGGGATTATAAACCATCACATCCCTAATTTTCCTTAATTACCAATTTCATTTAAGCTACAAATTCTTTTATCCTGTATGTAACGATTTTTTAGTTTCCCAACTTGTAAAAGAGTTTCTAATTAATTGGAAGAGGTTGTACACTAGAGAATTTATATTACTCAATAATTCCAATTAGTGTTTATTGGTTTATTCTAGTACTTTTTAAAACTTTGCTTTGAGTGCCGGTTGTAACAACCTTGGCCAAATATAAAATGATGGGTCTAATTTATTTTTTATAAATTAGTTAACCGTATCTAAAGATTTATAGTCATATTTTCACTAATATATAATTATCAACTACTCGATTTTTTACTTGCCATTCCAAATTAAATTAAAATTAAATGACTAAATAGTTTTTTTATCATTTAAGTACATTATTTTTATTTTAAAATAGTAGTGGCAAAAGCCTTTGTCATAATGTTTTACTATTTTTAAAAATAAAAATATAACTATATTATTTTATATAAATAATTAGTAGTATTATTACTATATTTAATTAGAATTTATTTTATTATATCCATTTAAAGGAATCAATAACAATAGACGGTCAAAAATTAACCAGTAAATGATATAATAATGATTATGGTTGAGAAATTGGGAAATAATAATGATATATGCCTCCAACTCCACTGTAATTGTATTTCTGGTAGCCCTAAATATACCGGATCTTAATTCAATAGGTATTGGATGTGACGTTAGTTTGGAGGATACTACTACCTACTCAATTTAGAAAATTCTACCTACTAAATTTCATTCCTCAGCCCATGGGCCTATCCTATTTTATTTCAGTATAATCCATTATTAAATATGGTCTCAAGTTGGTTCTGATACCATTTTTAAAGACCTAATGCAAATGTAAATTGGTGGACCTAAGTTATTCTTTCAAAATAGTTAGGCAAAGTTAAAAATCTATATCTACGCTTGGATCTTAGGGTAACATGAAACTGGTGATTGAAAATTTTAGATTTATGACTTCATTTTAGTTGGGTTAACTCGTTTATTGTTGTCGTTCCATTGCTCTGATTGTAGAACTCCAACTCTTTTGGGAGAAAAATTTTCTCTTTGATAAATGAATTGCTTCTCTCAATTATTTCGCTAGATAACGAGAATGCTAAGCCTAGGGTTGGCAAGGGTTTTGAGACCGGCTACGTGCGACCTAATTACAGATAGTGCTGAAGGTACTGGAGTGCTCGCAGTGCCAAGAGTACCATAAGTGCCAGCACTCGCTCTAGCTTATGAATTGGTCACACAACCGGGAGCTTCACTTAAGCTCATCTCAATAAAAGATGTTGAGAGCATTAAAAGATCTTCTTTTCACTAATATTATACGACTTAGTATTTTCATCCCTAATGCATAATTCTTTTACAGGTGTTCTTTATGCATCTGCACTAGCCAGAGGGAGAACAAAATGTTAGATAATTATTATATTTTTATTTGACAATGTTTGACATATTTGTGGTTTACTTATTCTGACTCGTGAACTTAGTAGCACCTATGTCAAACCATGTCTTGATGGTGGGTTAGAATGATATTAATTCATGACCCATTAAAATGAAGAACTAACACAAGGACTTAACCATTCAAGGCATCCGAGGGAACCTAATGCGTAGACATCACTAGAATGCATGCAAGACACTTATGGTTTGACTTATGCAAATAGGTCAACATAGATGAATCAATTTTACAAAGGAGACTAAGTTTCTGAAAAAATCCGGCAGAGTGTCCCATGTGAATAGGACGATAGAAAAATTACACAACCTGAATAATTATCATTCAATCGCAGAACAAGCACATATAATATCATTTAACATTCATAGAAATATTTCCAAGGCCATACGCCACATTTTCAGATCATTCACATCACATTTAGCACAGTATTTTACATTCATTATGCTATGGGCTTGCCTAGTCTTCACATGGGCCATTCTGCTATAATTATAATAATCACAGAAGCTCCTCCAACCCCACGTTCCTTCTTCACTTCATGTACCTGTACAAGTAACATGGTTTTGTATACCTAAATTATTTAACCTTCAGTTTTAGGACTTTAGGACATGAAGTAGCCTGCACAAACAAGAAATACGGCCACCTATAGCACAATGCACAAAAAATTAATCTTAATCGTGATAAGAGCTCTAACAAGGGGCATAATCATAGCCAAAAGTATAGAAATACCAAGATACTGCCACAGAGCAAGAGTGGATCTCATTATTACCTACTTCTACAATTGTATGATATTCTCTCCTTCTCACCTAGATTTTGGTAAAGCCAACAGCCAAATTTGATCACAATGAGCCCAAAAAATGGCACATAAATTTTATTTTATTTTATTTAAAAAAATCCAACACTACAAATCAAGTAAAAACCCACTACAACAACCACCAAATTTTCAGTTTTTTCTTTTTTAAAAAAATCAAATACAGACACTGTACAAAAAACTTATTTAAATGCAGATACATTAAAGAAATAGATGCGGAAGCAGTGCCACCACGTAAAACCAAACATCGGAGTTGGAGATGGCGAGGAGGGTCTCTATAACGAGAGGCTCAAA
>JAURVB010007805.1:0-65542 GCA_033002965.1 Piper betle
AGGTACTTACCGACTTTAAGCTGCCATTCCCATTTTGAATGTATTACTATGCCATAATTCCTTATGCATCAAAGTGCTTTCTGTTTGATGACTAAGAAATAATTGGTTCTTTAATCGTGCTTACATTTATCTTTATCTGTTGAATGAAACAAGGAGTTGCCGAGTATACTTGGTTTTCAAATCTAAAGGCATAAAGGAAAGATTAATGATATTTTGCTACAAGCCTCATGGCTCTTATTTGCTACAAGCCTTATGACTCTTATACTTGGTATATCTTATGAGATGAGGAGCCTAAATTTATCACCTTGTCCTCTACAAGACTTTGGGTATACCATGTTTGTTTGATTATTAATATCAAACACCCAGCTGGTAGTAAGAGGAGGATATGAACTATCATCCTGCTAACGTTAGGTTTGTTTAATTTGGGAATATAGTGATGTAGTATCAATTGAGCCTTAGATTTCCACTATGTGCTCATTTGTATGAAGGTGATACCTGCTGCCAAGTTTACCTGATTGTTTATTCATCACTAGATCTAAGTTGAAGAGAACTATTTTGGTGTAAGTCTTCTTTTACTATAATAATTAAAAACTAAAATACCCTTCCTATTTATCGAGCCTAAATTAGTCAACTAGACAAGATAATATTTTAGTTGATTATCTATCAAACATCACATCTCAAGCTGGATAGGATATGAAATATCATTCTTTAAGCCTTTTGTTGGTTTAAATTAAGGAATGATATATTCATCCATTAGATTGAGCCTGTTTGCCAGTTTACTAAATGAAACAAGGGGATGGGAAAATTACCTGTCTGTGAACGGTAGTTCTGAACCATTATAGTGCGTCCTTTTCTAGAGGAATCTTATACATGTATATTTTGTTGTTGAGGTAATAAAATGAAGGACGAAAAAGGTCACCAGACATGTCGGTAGGCTAGGCCTTTACTAACTGAACATTCGCTTTTAACTCATGTATTTAAGCATGTCTGATATTTCTGTTTTCTGTATATTCGACAATTGCATAATTTATTACCTTTTCTTTGTTTTCTGTATATTCGACAATTGCTTTCAACTCATGAGAGAACGTTCAAGTTTGTGTGGCATAATTTAGGAGATTAGAACATTGGCTCAGAAGATTAAGTGTTGCCCTTTTTGACATGTCTTGGAGAAGGATCTGCTTTGTTTTCTATAATGTTCAGTAGGGATGCGATTCGTCTTATGGCGAATCATCATTATCTTGGTTACAAATAGAAGTATTGATTTCAACCTTTCTTTGAGCTATCAGCCTATAAATATTTGTGGTCTCAATGTATATCATGAATTTCCTTCGTCCTAACAGGTGTTACGTATATTCCAGAGCACTCTTTTAAAAAATTTTTGCTACTTCAAGTATAGTGAATGGAAGTTTGTAACCACGAAACAGCAATGGCAACAGAACTCATGAAAGAAGAATGGTGATGCCATTCACATACGTATTCGGGCACATCATTCATGTTTCCTACCCAATCATTTGCAGGTGCAGTCCTCTTTTCTGAGCCTGAAAGCCAAGAAATTATCTGAGGTGCGTTCTGAGTTTGAAATATTCAATTTATCTTCTTTTTCCCAACCTGTATTCAATTTTTTCTTCTTTGTGTGATCAATAGTCATCACAGAATCGCTAGTTGGAAGGAAAGTATAGGAACATTCAGTGTACACAATTACCACAACGCAAGTGAGCACTTTTTTTTGTCGTGCTATTTTTTTTAAAATCAATATTTTGAGGGAGTTGTGTCATACCTTGGTGTCATTTTTTTTAAACAATCTTCAAAGAATGAAACATGTTTGGTTTTTGATGTGGAAATATCTATTTGTTACTCAAAAGCCTCTAGGGTTTGGTGAAAGACAGCTTCTCCTTGTGGGGGTCTTGGGATCCTGCCGGCGACGAGATTCTCAACTTGTTTTGCCGTCGGGTTGGGATTGATAACAATAATTTATTTTTAACATACTAATTGGGCTTAGTTTTAATTTGTTTTTAATTAAGATTAGCTATTATTGTTGGTGTCTTTTTATTTAAGAAATTATGCTTGTAATCCTTCAACAAATAAATGACAGAACTAAAACAAATCCTATAGAAACTTTAACTAATTTTATCATAAATTTTTTTTTGTTAAAAATATAAATTTTGTTAGAAAGCACAAAATAGTGTTCAGCAAGATTAGCAAGTTTTTTTTCTAGTATTATAAATTGAGATAACTTATTTCTAACAAAAATAATATTAAATATAATACAATACACAATAGAATTATATGTTCTGTATACCTATATTTATATTTTAACCAAAAATACCAACATAGATACATAATCATTTACTCAAAGCTCATCTTGACCTATCTCTACTTACAAGAAGGGCTATTATTTTAATTCACATTTCATTGTATCATTGCTTCAAAATTATAATAACTTGAACTTCTGCATATATCAATAATTAATTAGACACAAGTTGTATTATAATAATCAATGATGTAAACTGAGAAACATGTGTTAAGATGTAAAAAGCCACTTGGAAAGGGTGGACAATTGGCTAGAGCTGCGGGCTTGTATAGAAACTAATTGATTCATCGTTAATGACATCTATCGATTCACGAAGGTTTTTAAGTCCAAGCCTGTTTTCTTACATAGCCGCCAATTTCATCCATGTTTTTCTTTTTTTCATTATCAAATTTCTTAAGCCACTATCTTTATAAATTTTGCCACATCTTCAACCAAGAACTATTTTAAGGCACAAACAATAGAATTTTTTATTAAAATAATAGTTTAAAAATGGAGCAATCAAACACCTTGTAATATATTTTTCTACCAACTTTATCTTGAAAGGATTTATCGTTTTACCATCGCATGTCCGCCAGAAGATTCCAACTCCATATATATATATTTGAGTCATGATTAATTTATAATGAATAAATATTGATGTTTAAAAATGAAATTATATAAGCCAACTAATTGTATCCAAATGCTTTCTATTTATCTATACTATGAGAGTCTAATATAAAAGATACATGTATAACTCCAACATAAATATTTTGGACCTATTTTCTAACAAATATATATCATCACAATTGGTGGTGGGTATGTCAAACATTTCTATATATTTTAAGGTCTGGCTTGGGTGTCAATATATTCAAAGGCATGGCCTTAAACAAGGACATTCGGTTGGAGCAAATTACATAATTTGTGATATGGTAAGTGGTATAGTTAAGCCAAATTTAATTAATATCATCAATTTTGACTAAACATAAACTTCCTTTGAATTTGGACATTTGTGTTCATAATTTATCAAATTAAGGGAGCACTTTAACTTATGGATCATTCAAGTTAGTTGTAAAATTAGACCAATTTTTATTAGTGATAATGACCTCATTATGGTGTATGACATTATAATATAAATTTTAATTCATTTGTCTTTTATAAGAAATATTTATTTAAGTTATGTTTATAATTTTTTGACACAATGCTCATCCTATATATTTGAAATTTAAAGTAAAAATTAATTAATTATTTTATTTCATTAATTACATCGCGAAAAAATTAGGTTTAAATGGCAATCAACATTTTTAAATCCTGCCATAATGATTTAAATTATATTTACAACTATAAACAAATTGAATGACACTTATAAATTAATTTATATTTGATGCATAGTCGGTAACTAAAATAAAATTTAATAACTTAACAAAACAAGCATTATTATTTTAACATTAAATGAAGTTTTTTTAAAAATAGATAAAAGAGCCATTATTTTTAAATACATAAATAGATATAATTGTTTGAGATTAACATCTTAACTATTTACTATAAAAATTTAAGACATTTTTTTAATATAAAGTAACCTCCTTTACAATGTCTGTCAATATCAATAAATAGCTTATTTAAAAAGTAAACAAAATTACTAAAATAGATAAGTTGTCCAACATTATTAAAAATAAAATAATGTTAATATTTGAAAATTAATTCAAAATCACATTTAAAAATAAAACTTTAAAAATTAACAAATAAATATTAATAGTATGCCTTTAAAAATACTTTAATAACATTTTTTAACAAAATTAAATAAAATATAAATTAATAAAGTAATATTAATTTATTTATTTCATCATCTGTGGCTCCATAGTAAATTGTGACGCATAAGATTATAATGTAAAATTTATTTCATTCGACTTATATTAGAAATTTTTATTGAAGTCTTAGTTTTATTTATAATTTTTGAACATTAGGAACAAGTATATTTAAAAATTAAGATGAAATCAAATTATTTATTCTTGCTTTATTTATTGCATCACTTGTATCAATTAAGAAGAGTCATGTGAAAAATAAAAAAAATAGCAAGTTTTTTCAATCTTATTGTAGCTAAAATGTTGTTGATAATGAAAAAAATAAATAAAGTAAGATAATAAGAGGAACAAATGAGAGAAAAAAATGAAAAAATTACCTTTCAAAGATGTTAAGCGATCTATAGTAAATTAAAGTGGAAATCAAAATCCTAATTTTGGCACAAAAATGTAAAATATTAAATTTCAAACTTATTTGAGCATCATGAGTATCAGAAATCATAATATCAGACACCACCATCTCTATTTTCTGGATGTAAATTATAGAACTTCAAGTTGAGCATAAGGCATAAACTTTTATTTTTTTCAAGGAAGTTAAAATAAATTGAGCCATACATAAAACTAAACCAATCTTTGAATTATATAATTGAACATATTTCCTTCTAGATTTTACATGTTTGCAACAATATCATTTTACTTCATTATATCCCCATCATAAATGGTTGATCTTACCTTCATAACAACTAAGACAAGAAAAAAGTTAAATTATGACCTTTTTATAGACTTGTCTATTTAGATTGATTAAATAAATATTCAATTTTTAAAAAAAATTGACAAACATGAACAACACCAAACCCTAATAGTCACCACAAGCTTTGTAAATTAACCAAATCAAAGAACCATCAATTTCACTTTGGCAAGTATCTTCATCTTTTTATAGCAATTTTATGAATATATTAGGGCTTTTTCCAGGGTATAGTTTACACATGAAAAAACTCTTATAATGTGATTGAAGGATTATATAATTCCTCCCAATGAGAAATATTTATGTATGGTTAATTATGCCCTTTATTGGGAAAATAATAAAAATGCTTATAATGATTAACGTAAGAGGGGAGGAATTTAACGTGACCGCTGCATTGAATGGATGATTATCATTCTCACTGCTTTTTTCATCTTCTTCCTCAATCTTTGTTTCCTGTTTTTTGCCATCTTCTTCCTCAATCCTTGTTCTGCCATTTTTGTTTGCTATCTATCCTAATATTCTCTCTCTTTCAACTTCCTTCTTTGAAATTGAAATTGTTCAGTGGTGATAGGAGTAAATAGTTGGAGGAAAATGGGGCGGTGAGGGTGGTGATGGGGCGACAAGCCGGCGAGGGTGGGGCGGGGCGGGGGTGGGGGCGGGTGTTAAGTGTTTAAAATATACAATATTTACCTAGTTTTTTTAATATAATTTTGTACTTCTCGGGTATAAATATTATTAATTAAGTAATATTTTACTTTATTATTTTAGTTAATTAATATTTTATTATATATGCTTAACTTTGATGTTTTAATGCAGAAAAAGATGAATAAATTAAGATTTGGATTTGATTGGTCATGACACTTGCGCTCCGGCTACAATGTATGGTGTTCAATGGAGTCGAACAGTTGGAAACTTAAAGGGACATTATAATTAATTAGATTACGTCGATTTGTGAACACCCTCTTCGAATTCTTGTATCTCCACTTCTATATAAAGGGGTGGTCATTTGTTGTTGATCATATCTCATTTCTTGGCTTCGGAGTGTAGTGGAAGTAGTAGTTTTAGTTTTTGTAATTTCTTTCTCTTTTATAATAAAAATTAGTTTCTTCTTTATAATGTTTTCTATTTTTATTATGGAGTAGTCTCTTATTTTCATTCTAGAGAAGAATGGAACTTAACATGATTTAATTGAATTTATTTCAAGCTTTTACTCTTTTATTCAATCGTATTATTTGAATTATCATATTCTTAATGCTAAGAATAGATTGATCACCTATTTCTTAGATCATGAGGTTTAATTAGATTTCGGGAGAAATTAATTAGATTAGTCATTGGTAGTTCATCATACGACGAGTCTTTTGACTTGTTTGTCGTTGTGGTCGGAAGATACACAACACCGTATGCGATTGTAAGGCAATTCTTAATGCATTATTTTGTTGATTAATCAATTATCACCGGGAGGTAGAAATTGAGGCAAAATAATAGAAGCATGAAGGAGCGGGAGCCACCATGTCATATAATTATCCTAGATCGACAATCCGAGGGAATAAAAGATAAGAGTAAGATTCGATGAAGATTAAATTGATGTTAAGGGAAATTTGACTCTAGAACGAGTTTTATTATTATAACTCTTTTTTTAATTTAAAGTTATTACTTAGATTTCTTAAAGTCAATTGTTTTTGCTTTATTCTTCATTTTATTTTCTTTAATTAATTTAAGGAAATTCATCTCCCTGTGGGACGATACTCGATTTTATCATTATATTACTTGTTGCGACCATGTATACTTGCATGTCACTGAAAATATTCTAACAGCGGGGGAGGATGAAAATCAGCGGGGAGGATGTCACTGAGAATATTCTAACAACGGGGGAGGGAAGATGGGAGGCATCAGGAAGAGAAGGGGGGATGAAATAGCGGTGACATTTTCGTAATTAAAAAAGTTGACTTGACTCCGATTCGAGTCAAAAATCATAACTAATTCCAAATAATTTAAAAAATCTAAAAAAATATAGAAAAATATCATAAAATATAATAAATATTATAACATAAAAATGACATCAGAATGACATCTTCTATAACTAACAACCCATTAATTTTGACTAAGTTGAAATTTTTGTATAAGACCGATTTGGACTGATTCAACTGAATCGATTCGTGACCGATTTAGACTGATTTGATCTGATTCAGTGATTTCTTCAAAAATCGATTCTGATTCCGATTACAATTTTTGTAACTATGGTATATACACTACAATGACAAGTACAACGAAGAGTAAAAGAAGTAACAACGTGGAACAAAATTATTATAAGTTGTGCACAAGGGACATCATAATCGATGTTGTTGAATATGGTAGTAACTAAGCTGCCACTCCTTCAGGATGTTTGTGATGCAAAGTTTAAGGCGTGGATCTCTTTGTCTCCAATGATGAAACTCTTACAAACCATCAAGAGTAACGAAGATGTAGACATTACATTTGACGAATATGTAACTCACATGATACGTATAGTCACGATTTATACGAAGAGCAAAGAGGAGTATATAATGAAGGAGAAGTAAAGAAAGAGGTCGAACCATCTAAAGGAAGCGGTGACTGTTGAGACGTCGAGTCTTAATTAACAGGGGATGAAGCTATTGTGGCAAGTGCTGTTGTTGTATGAAATGGAAGGTAGGTAAATGAGTTTCTTGACACATCCACATTTTTTGTGTATCAATGTTTTTAATGCAATTTAGCCCAAATTTGATACACTTATTTTGCAAGCAAGGAGATGATGATGGAGGGCAAAACCTTTCTCCCGAGTGCAATATGGGGGAGGAAGAAGGGGGTCAGGAAATATGCATGATCGAGTGGATGCTATTTTAGCCACGGGAAGTAGGAACATGAGCTAACGAGCTGATAGGTGGCCTTATAACAAACGTCATGATATGGGTGTTTAATATTTTCATGACTGAGCAATGTAGATTGTCTCATACAGTGAAGTGGAACGAAGAGTGGTACAATATCGACACATTAAGTTCACAATTGTGATGGTGCTATATCACTAGACATTGATTCAAGTGGGGAAATGCTTGATTCAGAAGCAATTTAATTGCTGTGAACTTGTTATATGATAGCCAAGTCATGTCAATGGGTACTATTGACATACTTACCCAAATACTCGTGTCCAAAGAATTTTATCTATCTTTTACCATTGGAAAAGAATTATACATATGTAAGCCATACCTAAGAAAAATCCCTAACATATTAACCGATATATATATATATATATATATATATATATATATAGAATTGTTGCAGTGAGCTGCATGGAATTGTAGCGCACTGCAACACATGCATTAGCACCCCCCCCCATGACCTGCCTACCGACCCACATGCCCTCCCTCCCTCCTTCCCACCCACCGGCCCTCCAAACCTCCCTCCCGCCGACGGTTATAAAATGCCGCTACCCCCTGCCACCGGTCCACACAGCCGCCTCCCCTGGACAGCCCGCACCCCCCAACCCCAGCCGCAGCCACCCCGCGGCCCCGTACTCACTCTACCGGCCCCCCGCCCCCCTGCGCCCCGTACCACCACCCCCCGGGCAGCCCTCCCCCAGACACCTTGCTGCGGCGGAGGGGGTCGTTGTCGTCTTTGCAGGGGGTGGCGGTTGGGGGGCGCCCGTACCACCACCCCCCGGGCAGCCCTCCCCCCCAGACACCTTGCTGCGGCGGAGGGGGTCGTTGTCGTCTTTGCAGGGGGTGGCGGTTTGGGGCAATCGTCGTCACATGGGGGGCTTGTGGCTGTTGTCATCATCGCAGGGCGGCTGCGGGTGGGTGGGGCGAGTGGCGGCTGTGTGGGTGGTTGTCGCGGCCCCCCCCACCTGCTAGCCCTCGCTACCAGCCTGCCCGACCACCCCTGGCCCCTGTCAAACGGCGGGCGCGGGAGGGGGATGGGGCAGGGGCGGCGGGTGGTGCCACCCCCCTCCCTACCCCCTACGACGACCACGACCACCCCCTTAGGCCGCGACGACATCCATTTAAGATTAATACATGAATACATGAAATAGCAACCCTATTTTTTAAAAAAATTAATTTTTTAAAAAAATAAATTTAGGATTTAGTTATTTAGTTAATCCCAACATAAAATAGTAGGGGCATCCGTTTGGTATAAACTACATAATTTGTGGCATGTGGAGGGGTATGGTTGTGTCCCTATGTAATTTGTCACATAACTATTGTAATCTTCAACTCAATGAGTGTTTAATTTTAAAAAAGTGGCAACCATCATTCTTCTTCTACTAACATAAACTCCCTTTGAACTCGAGCTCTCATGTTCATAAACTATCAAATTAATGGAATACTCCCACTTATGTGATTTTTGGGGGTGATTATGGCTTCATTATGATGCATGACATTACAATATAAATTTTAATTCATTTGTCTTATATAATAAATTTTTATTTAAGTTTTGTGTATAATTTTTTATCGCCAAGATCATGCTATATATTTGAAATTTAAGATAAACATAAATTAATTATTTTTGTTTCATTAATTATGTTGTGGAAAAACGGGTTTAAATTAAGATTAATTTAATTTTTAAATCCCACCACAATGATTTTAAAATATATTTAAAAAAGTAACATCCCCTATGATGTTTGTCAATTTTGATATATAACTCACTGAAAAGGTAAAATAAAATTAATAAAACGGATAAATTTTTTAAATTATAAGTTCTCAAATATTATTAACAAATAATGATGTAAATAATGGAAAACTTGATGCTTTTATACATATCATTTAAACATAAAACTATTAAAAATGGACGAATAATATAATGTCATTAAAAATACTTCAACAAAAAAATTAACAAAAGTAAATAAAATGTAAATTAATAAAAATAATATTAATTAATTTTTTTATGATACATGGCTTGATATTATGTTATGATACATAAAATTATAATATAAATTTTATTGAACGTGATAATAATGTTATCAAGCAGCGCCTTGAGGTCGTCACCGGCGACGGGGCCGCCTTCGTCTTCCGGAGCTCCTCCGACGCCTCCTTCAACGCTTTCAAGGCTTACCCCCTTCCTCCTCCATAGCTCCTCCGATCAGGGAGAACAGCTTCTTCTTCTTCTTCAAAATCCAATCTCTGGAGTGGTGAAGATCAAAACCCAGTTAGAAAAACTCATTCTTTTTGATCTTGAAGAAGCTTAGCTACCAGTCAAGAAAGAATATGCATGCTCATTACCTTGATCAAAATCCAGTGTTTGAAGTGGCAAAGATTAATATCCCAATTAGAAAAATCCAATCTTTTGTGAAGGACCTTTTCCTTACCTACCAGTCACACAGAGGAACAAGGCATCGTGTTAATGGCGGCTTTCTTCCATGGTTTGATCAGAATCCAATCTTTGGAGTGTGAAAGGCCAAAACCCACGTAAAAAAATCCGTTCTTTTGCTAGAATCTAGCTACCAGTCAGCGGCGGAGGAGGAAGACAGTAAACTGAGGAGAAAGTTTTGAGCCGTGGCGTTTCAATCAATGTATCAATGGGAAACATGGTTTGGATCTGTTTATGTCTTTTTTTCTAACATGGAAAACTGATTATTTACGTTTTGATTGGGAAAATAGAGTTTTGAGGATAAAGGGAGTTAAGGTCTAGAACATGTATGACAACCTTTTGTACCTTTTGTAGGACTTTTGAAGAATCCATAGACACCGTGACACTACTCAATGGCTGGGATTGAGTAATTCAGAATATTCTTTAGCTTACTTTTTGTTTTTGTTTTTTGTAGCGTCATCATCTCGTTCGTCCATCGATTGCAATACACTAATGGTAATATAAAAACGGTTGCTTCTAGACAAATTTATATGATAATTTAAGTTCACTGTTATTATTTGTTGATTGGTTTGCATGTTTATGACTTTCATTTTCACAAGAAAAGAAGTTATTGTAATTAGCTCAATAATGATTCCTGGGTTCTTATCAAAATATCCTTCAAAAGCTTTTGATGCAATGAACTGATTCTGATAAAACAATTGCAAATGATGGTTGCTTGTTTGATGATCGTATTGGCCAGCAATCATGTCGCAGGTACAATTCTAAGATCTGCTGTGGCATATTCGGATTCCCAAAGGTCCATACTCTCAAAAAATAAATCTGACATTAATATACTAAGCTCTCCGTTCTCCCCACTGGCTATTACATATTATATGGTAACACACCTTCCCAGATCTTTGATAAAATGCCAAAGCAAAGGTTACCCTTTACCTCAAATCTTGTCCAGGTTTGTTATTCACATAGGTTGATCGTATCCAGAAAGAACCGTTCATTATTTAGGATAAATAATCTCCCAACAAAAAATACAGATTAAGATACTAAGGATACAGAGATTTGCAGCAGGTTTGGTTACCCTTTGCACAGGTCCGCACCAGTAGCAGCAGTAGGAGAAGACTCGTGAATAACGTGGGCAAGGCTTGATAATTCACAGCCTGGTCACTCTTTCTCTTCATATTGCTTTAAACATATATTATTGGGTCCATCCACCAATCCCAAAATTCCTCATCTCCAATGCATATTTACTATTTATCTTCCTTGGCTGTAAAGATTCTGGGACTGCTTGAAATATAGTCTTACACTTGGAGATTAAAAAGCTGTGCAAAAATCTTCCGGGTCTTTTTCATCTGCATCCAGCAGTCCAACTGATCGTGTGCAGAATTGGCTCCATCACTTGGTAAAGCTTGACAAAAAACTAGATCATATTAGTACCTCCCTCTCATATATCACACATGAGTTGGATGTCTTAGCTCACTGAGAAGCAGACAGAAGGCTGGGACTGGGAGAACAAGCCATTCACAGCACTGGAGAATTGTTGCTTGTTTTTTCTTCTTTTAGCAACCACTATGAATCCGTCTCCATCTTCATTCTTCTTCTTGTTGCCTTCCTCAACAACCCCGCTCGGCATCTTAGTGATGTCTTCACTCACATCAGCGTCTTGGGTGACAGCAATATCTCTGTTACTTGTCTTGGCCAACTGCTCAGAGGCAACACTCTTCCTAGCCTGCTTAATACCACTGGTTTCACTGGAAGAGTCCATGTTACTCTGTACAGACTTCACAATGAAACTAAGTAATATCTGCCTTGCCAGTTCTTCCTTGTCAAAGTTACTGCAGTTGCCCCTCCCACCCCCACTTTTGCCTTCATGGCCAACTGTTCTTGCGTACAGTTTTTTTTCTTCTGTGGTTTGATTGGCGGCTATGGCTGGTTCCTGCTGGGTGCCCACTTCAGTGCTTGCACGGTTCTGCAAGATGGCTCTCTGTGGGACAAATTCTGCAGCATTAGGATTCATGGCTTTTGGGGGGCTAGTCTGGTTCCTCTCAGGTGCAGGGTGTGGATTGGTGAGGTAGCCTGGTCTCACTCTGAAGGAGTGGCCACTCCTATAGTATAAAGGTGATCTTGGGCCGCATGGGACTCTGGCAAAAACTGGTTGAGAAAGGGGTTGAACAGTTCCATGATCATAAGGAGCAGTTATTGCAGTGGAGCCGAAGCAATGGGGGATCAATGGCACCGCTCTTGGATTGAATGGTTCGGCAGACGCTGACAGCTGGCTGCCGTTGGCCTCCTTGCCTCTTTCTCCGTTGGCCATGTTTGAGTTCTCTGAAGGTATAGCCTGTTCAACGCATTCATTTTTCACTGTTTCACTTTGAGGAGACTCCAAAGGAAGTGGTTGGTCATGATCATTGTCAAAAATGAGCTTTTCTTCTTCTTCTTTTTCTACTCTATTGCCCTTTTCTTCATTTTCTATTGGATCAGCTACCTCAGTCTTGTTTTCTTGTGTGTTCTCAATTACAGCTTTCAGGACTGTGCCTGGTGGAGATGCAGCAACTTCCTTGTAAGACAATGTCCTCGACGCCATTGCATTGAGGGTTGCTGGTGCAATTGTCATCCTATTGATGGTCAGTGGTGCCATGTTTCTTGCACTCTGTCTCGACCCAACATTTTCCTCGGGATTTGAATCACAAACTTCGCTGGAATCCTCCCTAGCACTTAAACTGGGACTCCTTGAATCCTTTCTAGGAGCTGCATTTGCACTTCCCGGTGGTGACACAGTCTTCTTTCTCTTGTAACCAATATCACGGTAAACTGCCAACTCAGTACTGCTTGTGCTGAGCTTCTCTAGAACTGGTTTTCTCTGGTTAAACCTTCGGGAACCGGCAGTCCTTACTTTTGTGCTGGCTTCTTGCCATCCTTCATCAGATGTTATTTCCTCCTGAGTTGCTATCTCAGTTATTATTGTTTCCCCAGTTTTGGTATCAGAATTTTCATCGGAATTAACCTGTGCAGGAACTTCAACAATTTCTTCCTTCTCTACTACTTCAATTTCCGTATGGGCAGGTGTTGAATCAACAACAACTTCTGGTTCTTTGGAAGTTTTATCACAAACTTGAGGTACCTGCGGATTGTGTATAAAAAGAGTACATATTGAGAACAACATCATGTTGCGGCTGTGTGGAAGTTGCACTGCAAAGAATTTGAAAATGCTAAGGCCTGCCCATTTAATTCCAATGTCTAAGTTTACGTGAAGCTGCATCCAATTTTTTCTTAAGACAGAGAATCTTGTATAGAGGGCGGTGCTACCTTTATACGTCTTTGTTTCTTCTGCAACTCTCTTCCTTTTGTATAATTATCAGGGCTTATGTAGTCAAGAAGGTCTGAAACGCTGTCAAAACCATGCAAAGCATATCAAAGATAAATTGTGAATTCACATTTTGACATCTTAACGAGTTCAACAATCAGAATCAGATTTAAATGTTATTACCTAAGGTGACCTTTGCTGGCTATACTTGCATCGGGTCTTGGAGTCCCATTTCGAAGAGCTTCTTGTTGTTCCAATGCTTTTGATTCGAAATACTCGAGCCAAGCAGCAGCATCCTGTTTGTCATTCGTCACAACTCATACTTTGCTTTTGGCAAGGAAACCCAGTGCATTGCATAGCATTTTCTTTCTACTATTTCCTATACTGGTCTATTCAAAGTTCATGGGTACATACCTGCGTTCTAAGATCCTCTGAACCAAGCTTTGTTTGGAGTATGTGCAATGTGGTTTGTTCATGTTGCACACTGAGAGAATAAGCATCCATGAGGGATAGTGCTATGGCAATTGCATGATAGCTTGCAGCAGTCTGTTGGACACAAAAGCAAATTAGATGTGTTTCAGGCGTCGTGTGGCTCGTGCACTGATGTTGAGTTGCATTGAGGTAATGGAAGCAGACCTGGATGTGATCAGCTCCCAACAACCGTTGGTTGCACTTTAGGGCTTCATGCAAGTATCTAAGAGCAACGTGAACATTTCCCATGCCTTCTTCCATCATTGCCACATTGATGTAGGTTGCAGCAGTGTTTGGATGTGAGAGGCCACACGTGAAGTATAGAAGGTACAGTGCACGGTTCACATACCTGTAAATAAGATAGCAGATGTTACTGTCTTGTGCTATTATGCGGTAAGAAAAAGAAAACATGAACTATGAGTCTAAGAGGACATTTACAGAACTCTTACCAGATACAGTAGCTTGAAATAGCGTGACACAAAGAATAAGATGTTTAGATATTCAATGATTTAGAAGTTAACTTCCCATGCTTGTACTTGCCATCCCAAGTAGATAAAGGAGGAGGTTCATTAGGAAGGGCATCTGCCATCTAAATTTTGTCACCTGTAATCCATATATCCAGTTTTCTTAGATACTGATTGAAATGTTCTTTCTTTCTAGTGTTAATGACTGAAAAATCTGGAGTTAATAGCCTGTCCAAGGAGATAAACTTACTTCAAAGCTAATTCAGTGTGCTGCAGCCGGTAATAGAAAACTGAAAGATCCCCATAGCTTTTCATTGTGTCAGGATGGTCAAGACCAAGCTCCCTCTCATTAATATCAAGAGCCTTTTGCTGATATATGGTTGCCTATTTTGAAGGCCAGTACAATGAATACCATGCAATTGATTGAAAATTGGGATAACTGGTATGCACTAATTCAAAAACAATTACATGTAGGAAAAATAGTGAAAACAATATAACACAAAACAGTAGCTTAAAGCTATATGATTTACTCCTTTCTTGATTAATATTCAAGACCCATTTTTAGAATCACATACGGGAATCTCCTCAGAGAAACAGAAATGTATTTGACACAGACGCATACATAAACACAGACAGTATAACTGCTTTCTCCTCACCTGATTAAAATCTCCTGTATGATAGAGAACCACGGCCAAGAGGCTGTATGCACTTGCAGTCAAACGATGGCAAGACCCACAAACAGCAATCATCTTTGACAATGCCTTTCAATACAAAAAGATTAGTTAAAAACCAGGATAATAAACAACATTCTACATCTCTTTTACAAGAAATTAATGAAAAACCTTGCTTCCATAGTTGACTGCATCCTCCAGCTTTCCTTTGTCCAAAGCAGTCTTTGATGATTCCAGCAAAGTTCTACCATCTGCCGAGGAACATGCAACATGCTGTAGAAGAAAAGAACAACAGCATCTGTCTTAGTATGTTGGAGGGAAGGAAACATCATGTTATAGCACTATGAAGTGTGGACATGCCTTGTAAACAGGAACCATACTGATGATATCTGATTTCTTAAATGGGCTGGCACTGTCCATGTCATAATCTTTAGGAGCTAACTCCAATCCAACCTGGTACAAAAAAAATGTCATATAATTAAATGATTCGAACTTCAAACATGGTGATTGTCATATAATTAAATGATTAGAACTTGTGTACTGCATTTGAGATGGAACCTTACCTTATGGCAAAGACCACGGAGAATGGCAAACTTTCTCAAGCTTTGAAACTCATCTTTCAACTTACAGCCAAATCTTTTAGAAATAAACGTTTCTAGCCACCTCTGTTTTAGATCTTTTAAGTCCTGATCACCATCATCATACATACAGGATCCCAGCAAAATGTTTAAAGCTGAGGCAATTGCTGAAGACAGTTCATCTATATCATCAACGGCACTAATGACAGCAGTTAACAAGTGCTTAAAGGCTCGAGTAACCATCTCATGAACACAAAGTGAATGAATGTGTGGAAGCTTTTCTGCCAGTTCAACCTGCCGATATAAGAGCAACCATGACAGTTGTTTGAAAACTCAATAGATAACTCCTTCAATGTTCTACAATATCGTTTAGAACAACGGGCAGGAGAACAAAAAAATTTCATAAACTCTTTCAATATTTAGTGCTATTCTGAAAAGTTCCCTAAGATAAGTATCTGATATCCAGGCAGACATGATATTCTAACAAACAATGAATATAATGCGCTTGAAAGAAAATATGTTAGTAGTGTTACTCACCACACGTCCTAGTGAATGCATTTGGAGTCCCCTTGTGTGCATGAAATCTGTTAGCGTACGCCCATCAACTGGAGAAAGTTCTAACGACCCAAAATCTGCTACCTACTAGTTGCAACTTAAAATGAGAAACCAAAGAGAACTAACATATTAGAAGAAGACCAGTCATACATGAGAGCATTATTACCAGCTTGGGCAAAGCAACATCATCATAATACTTGTATGCCAAATCCATGAGATCCTTCAATGACTGTCAAGAAGTAAGGTATTAAAAGTTTGCTTTGTGAAACAAAACTTTGTTTACATTATCAAACTAGAAAATTAAACCTTCAGATGAAGTCCTGTTCCAGATTCTATCAGACGCAAATAGGCATCTTCAGATAAAAGTTGTTTTGTCTCTTCTGATGGTTCATCAATGCATGAAGCATTAGGGTTTGAATCTTCTAGTTGTGTATCAGGCTTGACGTTGTTACTGTCTGTTTTCTTCTTGACCTTTTTCAAGAGCTCAAATTGCTTTCCTAAACCCTTAACAGGCTCAAGCTTGGACTCCTTCCCATTCTCTTTTGAGTCTTTCTCATTACTTCCTGAAGAATCCTTGTTCTGCAAATGTTGTATCCAGCAAGCACCAAGTTCCCATCTGATACTTCTCTTAGTGTCCTTTGTAGTGGTCACCAACTTGGCTAAGCTATCACTGAGAAGTTTTCTTACAAGGCTCCTAGAAGCCTTAGGTTCATCATTTTTGTGAACAGAACCATCTGATTTGTGGAGCAGATACCTTAAGCTGAAACCAAATATGAAGATCTCATTTATATAGGAGAAATCAGAGCAAATCACTCCACCATACAAAGTACAATGTATGCCACCTAATTCTGCTTTACACGTTCAACAAGATACCTGTTAACATTCAAGGCATTAGCACCTCCCTCCGGTTGATCTTCAATCTCAACATCCAGTTTGCTACTCTCCACTCTCTTCACATCACCCCTGACTCTCACAGTTGCTGCATATCCACAATGTCGGATAACAACAACGCCAAAAGTGGTGGTATCCTGCATAGTCTCTAACATCAGTTACAAACAATGGCCTTAAAAAAACCCACAAAAATTTTAAGTTGAAAATTTTCATACATGAACAGTTACACTCTCGTCTGCAGTTATCCCCTTGAGCAAATTCTTTCTGGAGACATCCTCGGGTGCTATATCATTCACCAGCATACTGTCAATTTTATTATCCAGCTTTGAGCAGGCATCCATTCGATCTTTTTTTATCGTTGTGTGCAAGTCACCCATCTGTTCTTCATAGACCACCAATCCGGACGAACACTTAGTTTCCAGTTTTCCATCTACTAGACGCCGAATCAATGAAACGGCCTTGCAGACAGAGATGTCGACAAATAGACTGTGCAGCAAAAAGGCCTTCCTGTCCCGGACCTGCCTCTCCTCCTCTGTCTTGGAGGGAAGGCTGGCCAAGATAGAGAACTCTGTGGCCCACGGCCTGTGATCATTCGATCCGCTTCCAGCCAGGCCACCTCCATTGCCTCCCCAGTTTTCATCTTCCTTGGGAAGAGGTGGAAACTTGGCAGGGGAAGCAGCAGCCAACGGAGGAACAAGCCATGTATTTGCACGGAAGCCATATGGAAGATTACCAAACTGAAAAATCATGCACATAATCCCAGAAAAAACACGTGAATTCATCACAATTTACGATCAATGATACACATACACAAATTAATTTTAGCAATCTCATACTAAAAAATCTAAGTCCCACCTTATTGTGCTCCACAAATGCCGTCATCAAAGAATCATAAGCCTGTAAGAAAAGCAGTTCGATCTCTCCTCAGCCTCAAATGCAAATAGACAGTGCTATGCTATTAATCTTAGCCTAACAAACCATTTTAAATAACCAACAATGAGCGAGAAAATTCGATAAAAAAATATAAGTTTACACAAGTACAATCTGTCATAAAAGTTTATTAAAATGCAACAAAGATGAGAGCCAATGTAGACTAGTAAGTAATCTTATTCTACGAAAAAACTGATATCTTTCGTTTTCTGCAGCACTCACATTAGCGAAACCCCGGCTAAGCTGCTGGAGGAGGTCGACAAGAGAGTGGGTGAGCATATGCGGCTTTCCCACCGGGTAAAACCCCTTCACCGAAGCCACCACCGTCACCAGCTTCCCATTGCATATCTTCACCTGCACAACAACATGCAAATCATCAGTTTGAACGAACACATGCCCAGAACAAAAAAGGAGACAGCTTCCGTCCTGCCCACATCTTCAGATTTCGAATTCGACCGCAAATATGCAGAAAATCGAAGAAAATAGATCAAACATTTGAAATCAAAATCGAGGGAAATCGACGAAGAGGGTGGTATGTCGGTGACCAACGTCTCCACCAACGGTCAAAATAATGGCGGCAAAAAAGCCCAATTACATTGACGGCCCATCAAATCAGGGTTTTATTGGGCCCAATTATGGGACCAAAAGACCAAAGCTTTAAGCATTGCCTTGATTGGAGCTCAATGTTTTTTTATATGTTTAATTTCTTCCTTTTTTTCTCACTTGGATGAGTGTGTAAATTGCCTTGAAAGCCTTTTTATGTGGATTGGGATTTGCAAATCACTGGCATTTGAATTTTTTTTTTAACTCAAGATTCATCTTTATGATTTTTTCCGCGCAACCTGTCACACTGGCCGTTCAATTACATGGATGGCTGCTCCATTTTGATACGGGCGTATCCAGAGTGTAAGTAAGGAGCCATGATAGAAATGTTGTAATATAGTTATTTGAGCAAGTACATGGAGCTTAGATTGTATGGTCTGTCGAGTAGGAAAAAAGTGCCTCCTCGACGCTTAAAAAATTGCCAAGTACTCCCATTTATCTTTTTAAACTAATTTGGTAATTATAAACACGGATACTTGGTAATTTTATTTTTTCCTACTCGACAGATCATATGATCTAAACTTAGTGTGTGTTGAGGTGAGTTGGCGCATCCGGTGTAATAAAAATGATAAAGACTAATGCAAGCCGGAAAGAGGTATACCTCTAACTCAAAATAATCACCTATTCGTTTTTCCTCGATGGTTCTGTCCCTTCTTTTGATATCTGAAACAAAAAAATCAATAATCAATGTCTGAATATTATATCTGTAAAATATATGTAGATAATAACAATGTTGACAATTGCATAAACAATAATCCATGCTCAATGCACACCAATGCATTAACAAGATAAAAAAATTTAAAAAAATGATACTCACATAGAATGGGAGATGGAAGGTGTGAGAAGGAGAAGAAATCATGGAAGTTGGACAGCTTGGGAATGGGCTGGATGAGGGCCATGTCCATGTTGCCGGACCTCGCCTGGCCCGGCTGCTCCACTTCCTCCGTTGCCCTAATCTCTAGCTTCTGCTTCTTCGGCTTAAGTACTGTCGTCGTCGCCACTGTCGTCGTGGATTTGCCGTAACAAGTAGTGCATGAAACAATGTCGAGCAGGCGCTGCACGTGTGCCACAACGTCTTCCTCTTTTTCGTGATCCTCTGCATGTGCGGTACAAAATGTTACAAAAAGTACAAATGGACTGCAATTGTTTTGTGATCCAATTTTATTTTATTAAGGGTGGTTAATGAATGACGATAAAAATTAATATTAAACTGGTCAAGCTTCTTAACAACATAAATATGGACAAAAACTTATTCCTAATTCATTTGGTGCTTTTACATTATTAAGAATAAACAACAATCTCTAGGGTTGGTTGAACTAACTCTAGCTTCAATTGGCTTATTTCACTCTCAATTATTGAACTGAGCTTCATAATTTGAGCTCGATTCCGGATTGCCCAGCTATAGTTGCAATTTGGTGGCCTCGATCAATTAAGTTTGAAAAATTACGAGTAAGATTGAACTCAATTTAAGCTAATAATGAATGATTAATTCCACTGACCTTCCACAATCTTTAAAAAACATGGCTTCAAAGTGACAATTTCAACTGCATCATTTAATCTCTGGCCCTTTGTCTGTTGTTAACACACAAAAACCTTTGTAAAACAATGCACAACAACAACAAGAAGAATACCCACAAACATGAATTCATGGTTTTGAAGTAGAACGAGAAGAATAAGAATACCGACAAGCTTCAATTCATAGTTTTGAAGAACGAGAAGAATGAGAATACCCACAAACTTCAATTCATAATTTTGAAGAAGAACAAAAACAAGGAGAGGATGATGAAGAAAAAGAAGAACCTCATGAGACAGAGAGTAGTTGGTCAAGTGGCAAGTGTCAACATGAACCGCTAGCAGTCTTCTGACATCAAGAATCTTATCTGTGGAGATGCCCTGCTAATTAAAAAAAATCTCATCACCTCTGTTTTTTTCTCTGTTCTTATCAATCCATGGAAGGTGAACAGAGCAAACAAAAAACTGGGTTTTTTTAATCTATACCTTGAGTATGACTTGAGCATCATAGGGAGTCACAACAGTAACGTCAACAACACTGGGAACAACTGTATTATTTCACAACCAAAAACACACAAACCAAAGATTGTTGAACAAATAAGCAAACAGCATTACACCATCAAAATTAGAACCAAAAATAAAAATCACAAAACCGCAAACCTTTCTCTTCCTTCTTCTTCTTCTCCGACCTAGCTTTCCCTGTCTTACTCCGCCCGGATTTCGGAGCCATGGATTGATTGCCTCCGGCGTACAAACAATCACCAACACAAAAGAAGCAGCAGTACAAAGTGCAGTTTAATGAAAGCTGGCAAGACCCACGAGAGAATGGCAGGTGAATGAGTCAGAAACACTAATGGGAACAATAATGGGACCAAGAAACCACCAATACCAACATCTATATTTCATATATGATATTATCAACTATAGCAGACATGGCAGATATATCTTCCCATCTCCACCCAGGCCCCCCGTCCAAAGGAAGGAATATTAGAGATGAGGTGTTAGCTAAAGCTTGAAAACTCAACGGAAGAAGCGAAGGGAAGTGAGGTGCAAGGAAGAGGTTGAAGAAGGGAGAGGATAGGATAGGGTAATGTGAGTCGAGCAGCTCAGGATGACCCACTCTCCATGGATTTGCAGAAAATCCTGGCCTCTCGTTTGCTACCTTGTGCATTCACAAGCCTCTTCTTTCATCAACTCCTCTTTGTTTTCTTTCTGAATGCTTGTCTGTGAACTTATACCATCCATCTCTCAACATCATAATTCATACAATAAACATATAATATATTTCATATATATATATGAATTTTTTTCCACTCAAAGAATCATATATATCATATATTGATATGGGTTTATGCTAAATGTCATGTTTATCGTTTGTATGTATGTTTAGAATGTAATAATGGAGGTTTATAAAAATGGCAGAAAGTGTGGATGGGAAGGGGGGCCATTGAAGCGGTGACAAATGGAGGGTGAGAATGTGTATGGGTTCCAGTGGCCATGTTTTTTGTTTTTTCACGTGTTGGGGCATTGAAATTGGATGGCCGCTGACCCGGGCGTGTGCATCACACCCATGGATTTCTTTGTCACCTTTTTATTTGGATTTGGAATAAGTCTAGGGGGAGTGAGTTAGTCGAGCTCAACATGTGTTTGAACTCGACTCGAATAGTTCGAAACTCGTTCGAACTCGACTCGAAATCGAACGAGTTTTGGACATACATGCTCGAGCTCGACTCGAATATCTTTTATGTGTTCGAGCTCGACTACGAGCTTGAACTATACTTAAACTGTTGTGAATTTGTTCGCTGAGCTCGTTCGTTAGCTCGAAACCAGCTCGATTAAAAGTCAAAAGTACCTCACTTACCATCTCAACTATCTTGCTTCTTTGTTATTATATTTCATATATATATATATATATATATATATATATATATATATATAAAGACTATATTATTATATTATTTTATCGAGTCGAACTACGAGTCGAACTCGAGTCGAGTTCGAGTTACAACCGAGTCGAGTCGAGTCGAACATGACCTTGCTCAAGCTCGGCTCGTAAGATTCGAGTTCGAGTCGAGCATTTAAATGTCGAGTTTCGAGTCGAGTCAAGCCGAGCCGAACGCTAAATGCTCACGAGCTGGCTCGCTTAAATTAACAACCCTAAATAAGCCATCTATTTCTATAATAATGTTGGAATTAATTTTAAGATGATATATTTTGAAGTCGAAGGTACAGCATTCGGTTTTGGGTTTACAATTTAGGGTTCAAGTGATCGACAGATTTATTATTTTAAAAAATTATACAGGTTGGCACCTTTTCCTCTAATAAAACAAGAAACAAAAAGTCGGCACCGTGGCCCTTAAATTGTCATTATATAAGTTTTTTGACGAACAAACTTTGTCGCGCCAACTTCCTGTACCCTTAACCATGTGTAAGCATTTTTGTTTAATGTAGTTGTTAATTTTCCCGTTTTTCCCCGGGTATAACAAAGAACTAAAATTTACTTATCAATCTTAGAACTAATCGGGTGTGACTAAAAATTTCCCTTGATTTGATATTGCATGTCCCAATGGCCAATGTGAAATAATATTTAATTTTATAGAATGACTCTGACAAGGCAACGATTTTTAAAAAAGATCACAATTTTGAGTCTAAATATATTAATGCATAATGCTCCAAGATGAATATATATATGAATAATAAAGTGAGAACTTGAGGATTTAGGAACTCATGGTTAGACCGTTGGATATAAATCAAGAGTGATCATACTTTTTACTTTGTGAATCATCATCACCATTAATTTCTTTCCAATACATTTAAATTAGGTTCCTAACTTCTCAAATTCTTACTGCATCATATATATACATATATATATATATATATATATATATATATATATATATAGGTCAAAACCAAATTAATATTTAAGGAATTAATTATATGGAAGATGAATTATTCTGATTAAACAGGCTAGAACTGGAATTGATAAATGCCTATTAAGTTAATGTATATAATACCATCCACTCCACATGATGCACAACCAAAATATAGGAATTGCTCAAATTGATGTTGAATGAAAGATACATCTACCTCAACCATTTTTGTTGGTAACTTTAACTTCTTACACCAACATGACAGGTGAAGGACACAAGTTAGGTTAGATGAGCATTCACCTTTTGAAATGCCCAACTTTTGTGGTTTCTTCCAACATGACCACAAACTTGAATTGACACAAACAAGATTAGAATGGCTCCTCTATCTCAAGAATGACACAGAGAAACACATGATCTCTGTCTGATCCCTTCTTTGCAACATTAACTTGTTGTATCACAATATATCTGTATCACAAGATGTCAAAGTAATAAAGAGAGAGAAGCATAATACAGCTGGTTGACTTGCATAAAAGTATACAATATTGAAAATAGCAGCCCTTGCCACTCTTCATTCCAAAGAATGCCTGGAACAGACAAAAATGTGCATAAATTTTTTTATAATATGGGATCTTGTTCCTCACGATTAAAGGTATACTGAAGCCAAACTTGCACATAAATTGCATTCAGTTTGGTTCGGCTTGAACTTAACAGTTCCCTAGGATTGGCTTTGGGCCTTTCCTCTAGAAGGCGAAGAAAGCCCCCATGCTGGGGGGCCCTAAGCCATTAGTGAGATACCATTTGGGAAGAGCTAGATGTTAGGACCTACGGGCCAAGGGACAGTCTCATGTAGATGGTTTTTATAGGGTATAGGTAATACTTGTTATTGTAGAACTTGAATTATAGCATGTTAAAATGTTCAGATTGATAATGACCATTGATGAATAGACTGATTTGAACTTGATGTACTTTAGAGTTGACTTTACTTCGACAAAAAATTTGATATGTCTTTAATAGTTTTCTTTATCCATATTTATTCTGAGTATCAATTATATGCCATTAGGAACTTAAATATTTTCAAATTTTAACACTTTTACTCGAGCCTTGAAAAATCTTAATGAAAAAAATTGACTTTAAACTCAGCAGAACCATTAAATAATTCAGCTTGACATGACTTGAAATTAGCTTAATTAAACACAAACTAAAATTGAGCAAGTGATCATTACTCTGGCTCGAGTTCAGCTTTAAATATGCAACCCAAAATATAAATATAAATTTGATTCGAGTTAACTCGACTCGACTAGTTGGGATTGTTATTGTTTTCATAAGTTTGCACGTTTATCTCCACCACAAATCACGCCAACCAGCAGGAGCTCTTTTTGAGAAGGACGATATAGTTTAGTTATATGAACGTGAAACACATGCATGTGCTTGCCCATGCAAAATTGTACGCAGGTGATAAGGGCATTTTATGTCTACGTTACTTTACGTACGTTGATGTTAATTGAATTGATTTTTAACAACGTGAACGAATTCTACACGTCAAGTTGGGCATAAAAATGTGTTTCACGCCCTTCTAAATCCCCTGGTGTCCACACAACAGTTTAAAAACTCGAGACTCAGATCACTTTCCGTCTTCCGTGGATTCGGTATACCAAAGAGTAGAGATAATTAGGAATTAACTCCAGGCTGGCTCACAATTATTTATATTATTTTTTAATCCTGTAAATAAAAAATTCTCTATAGTTATTATATATTGCTCATTTTTACTCTTTAAATTGATAAATATATATGATGTACGATGCTTTGAAATATTGGTTTACAACTAAACTAAGAAAAAATAAAACAAAATAATATTATGTTTTAATAATTTGTATGTTTTGACTTGAGGATTCACCCATAAAATCAAACGATCCAGAGTCATTCACGAAATTATTCAACTCTAAAAGTCACGGAGTGGAGTTAACTCGAAGTCAATGGTAACAAGAGTTTAAGTAGGAAAAGTTTGTTTCTCTCTTGGTTTTCCAACTTAAACTTGTTCAACTCTTCTTGAGCTAAATCCCTATATATTAGTTTGAAGCGAAAATTCAGATTTAAGTTTCACTATACTTGAAGTATATTAGATATCCAAACCCATCCCCTAATTGGAATTGAAAATTTGGGTTTAGGTTTTCAATTAGGTTCATAAAAATTGAGAGGACTAGACTCTTAATGCTAAATATGTGGATATAATAAGACTTGCATATCTAGATTAAATTATATCCCCCATCCAAATCAATTGAATTTTTTGGTCACTAGACTCACCACATGAATAATGTGTTGGGCCCTTTGGGCCCGTACCCAAGCTCTGATACCACATGTTAGGCCCTTTGGGCCCCCACCCAAACTCCGAACCCACAGTTGGACCCTTCGGGCCCCCAAAAGGAACTTGCAACAGGTGTCACGGGCCTCTCTTAATCCAAAAGTTAACTTAAGGAATAAGGCTTTCCCATTAGCCTATATACAAGTCACCAACAACCTCTACGACCGATGTGGGACAAACCCAACAACTCCCCTTCACACATCGGGCGTGGCCCGAAACCATTACCGTCTAAGACACTCCCCTTAAATCAGACGGCACCCACCTGACTTCAAACTCGGCCCATGAAGAAACAACAACTCTTCAAATCATCAGGTGAAACCACATGAAGGGACAACAACAACAATCGGCGTAGACAAACCCGGCTCGAACTTGGCTCTGATACCACTTGTTGGGCCCTTTGGGCCCGTACCCAAGCTCTGATACCACATGTTAGGCCCTTTGGGCCCCCACCCAAACTCCGAACCCACAGTTGGACCCTTCGGGCCCCCAAAAGGAACTTGCAACAGGTGTCACGGGCCTCTCTTAATCCAAAAGTTAACTTAGGAATAAAGAGCTTTCCCATTAGCCTATATACAAGTCACCAGCCGCTTAAACTTCCATTATCACAAATAATAATAATGGGTATCAGCAACAAGTCTCAATCATCACCTAACAGGCTAGGTGGATACAAGAGAATAATAACTCTCACCAAAAAAGTGGAAATACCCGAATGGATATCTAGAGACGACGAACAGAGAAAATGGTACCGGTAGAAACGATGAGCGTGTCGCTATGAACCAACATCTGGAGTTTCACCAACAACGGACTTGATTTACTCACCCAAAACCGTCCTTCCTTCTCTCTCTCTTTTTCTTTCTCTTGCCGCCTCTCTGTTTCTCACGACGTTGTTGCTGCCCTTTTCTTTGATGCTTAAAACCAACTAAAAACAAACCCTGGAAGTACCTCGGAGATATCTCAATATCCACTTCACTGCTTCCCAATGTTCTTTGCCAGGATTGGAGAGGAAACGACTGACTACTCCAACGGAATGAGCAATATCAGGCCTGGTGCAAACCATGGCATACATCAAACTGCCAACCGCTGACGCATACGGAACTCGACTCATGTCCGCCTTATCTTTATCACTTGTAGGGCATTGCTCCGAATTGAGCTTGAAGTGACCTGCAAGTGGAGAGCACACAGATTTGGCCTTGCTCATATTGAACTTCTCTAAAACCTTCTCAATGTAGTCTTCCTGAGACAACCATAGTTTCCCATTCTTTCTATCACGAGAGATCTTCATACCGAGTATCTTCTTCGCCGCTCCTAAGTCTTTCATCGCAAAAGACTTGCTCAACTCTCCCTTCAACTCAGCAATCTTGCTAGTATCATGGCCTATAATCAACATATCGTCGACATACAAGAGAAGAATAATGAAATCATCATTTGAATACCTCTTGACGAACACACAATGGTCTGACGATGTCCGGCTGTACCCACGACTCACCATGAAAGAGTCGAACTTCCTGTACCATTGCCGCGGAGCTTGTTTCAAGCCATACAAGCTCTTCTTCAACTTGCAAACAAGCTGCTCTTTCCCTCTGACTTTGAATCCCTCGGGCTGCTCCATGTAAATTTCTTCGTCTAAGTCTCCGTGAAGAAATGCAGTTTTTACATCAAGTTGCTCGATCTCCAGGTTCAGGCAGGCCGCTAAACCAAGGGCAACTCGGATCGAGGACATCTTCACCACTGGTGAGAATATTTCTTCAAAGTCGATTCCCTTCTTCTGACCGTACCCTTTCACAACCAACCGTGCCTTGAATCGTGGCTGCGAGCTAGCATTTTCGATCTTCAACCTGTAGACCCATCTATTCTTGAGAGCTTTTTGCCTTGCGGTAACTTCACCAAGTCATAAGTGTGGTTCTCGCGAAGAGACTCCATCTCCTCCTCCATAGCTTTCAACCACTGCTTCTTCTCATCAACTGAGGTCGCCTCTTGGTAAGTTTCCGGCTCTCCGACATCGGTGAGCATCACATACTCATCTGAAGAGTATCTCGTAGACGGAAACCGTTCTCTAGTGGATCTTCTCAAAAAGGTTCTTCTGGTGACTCGTGAACCTCTTCTTCAACTTCATTAGTTGGCTCGACATCATCAACTGTAGGGAAATCACCATTTGCGGGACCGGTAATATCCTCCGGAGCCGCTCCCCCTTGATCGGGATACACTACAGGTGTAGGGACTGGATCTAAATCGATCAGATCGTCGCTGTACTGCTCTTCCATCTCCGCCTTATCAATGTCTTTGATACCATGGTCTTCCACGAACACTGCATCTCGGCTTCTGACAAGCTTTCTCTGCACCGGGTCGTAGAACCTATAACCAAACTCATCGAGACCATAACCGATGAACACACCGGCCTTGTCTTCACATCGAGCTTCTGATTGCTCATCTTTCGGAATGTGAACAAAGGCCTTACAACCAAAGACACGCAGATGACTGTACGAAGCTTCCTTTCCCGACCACATCCTATCCGGAACCTCAAAAACCTAACGGAACACACGGTGTGAGATTCAAAACATGTACCACTGTACTCAAAGCTTCACCCCAGAAGCACCTCGGCAACTGTGACTGTGAAAGCAAACATCTCACTCTCTCAACTAGTGTTCGGTTCATCCTCTCAGCTAAGCCATTCAACTGAGGAGTCTTTGGAGGTGTCTTTTTGATGTCGAATGCCCTGTTGCCTACAATACTCATCAAACGGGCCGCAATACTCCCTCCATTATCTGTTCGGATATTTCCACTTTTTTGGTGAGAGTTATTATTCTCTTGTATCCACCTAGCCTGTTAGGTGATGATTGAGACTTGTTGCTGATACCCATTATTATTATTTGTGATAATGGAAGTTTAAGCGGCCTGATCGGGTCCCGTGGTTTTTTACCCATTTGGGTTTTCCACGCTAAAAATCTTGCATGTCGTTTTTCGTTTGATTGTTTGTTTACTATCGTTCTTGTGATTGTGTTTGGATATCTGTTTGGTTTGGACTTGGTGCTAAATTCGGATAAAAAAGTCGTATTTCTGCTTTGGTGGCTTTTTTATCTACATAATGTGCTCCATTTTGCTCATTAAACCCAACAATAAATTATGAACATTAATTTAACCTAATATTCTTTTAGCTCAAAACTCATGAAAGTAATACCAAATCTAAAAATAATTTTTGACAAAATTTGATGAGACCATTATTCAAGGCTTACCCTAGAATGTGACAGCATATCATTTATGTGATAATTTGGTGCTTCTTTCAATCTTTTTATAATTGTGCATTAATTTATAAATTCTTTTCATTTTTTGACACTTCGAGTGATTACACATTTCTTCATTAATTTGTAGGATTAATTATTTGTAATATTCTAAATTTGATACAATTTTGAACCAGAATTAGGGTGTTACAGTTTTGATATCAAATAGTGGTCGGTCCTTAATTAGCTGTAGACCCGACACGTTCGAATGAAAATAACTCATATTTGTAATTTATTAATTAAGGCTAATTTATCCCAAGGACTTCCTTTTGAAACAAAAAGACATGAAAAATGAGATCATGTGTTAGTACATACATACAAAATACATGATTTTTCATATCATGGTTGGATGGGAAGTTGGACTTGCCAATTCAGTTCATCCCTAGCAAGTGAGTTAGGAAGAAAATATATAAAAAAGCTAATAGTTGCAAGCAAAACACAAGTATTGGCTGTTCTATTTCCTCTATATAGATATTGTTCATGGGTCGAGTGCTCCACCTAACGAGAACTGCATGAACATTGTGCAATGCACTTCTACTAGCTCGCACTCCAAACATTTCAAATCTTATGTTCTTTCTTTCAAGTATTGTATTGATCATTAGTATTTAGAACCATCGTTTTTCGTCCTCTATTTCTTGTTTATAATTAAGTGGCCATTGCCTCGTGGTTCTTGGGATACCTATTTACCACCAATTTCTATTTGACCCAATTCACGTGGATGAAGGTACTAACAAAACTTCTGTGTATGCTCGGTGCATGAGGTGCGTATGTATGTAGAGCCAGCATAGGTAGGGCTGCTAAATGAGGGAGTGAGCCAGCATAGGTAGGGCTGCTAAATGAGGGAGTGAGCTGAGTTTAACTTATGCTCAAACTCGACTCAAATAGTTCGAAGTTCATTCAAACTTGGCTCGAGATATAATATACTCGAAATCGACTCGAATATTTATGATATTATTCAAGCTCGACTCAATCTCGAATACACTTAAACTATTCAACTTTAAAGAACTCGAAACAAGCTCTTTTGGAAGCTTAAAACCGGCTCGTTTGTGAGCTCCAAACTAGCTCGATCATAAACATATGTACAAAAATATGTGAATGATGTTTATGCAAAAATTATTTATAATTATATTTTGTTGATTTTTTCCTTCCAAAAAAATGATGGTTGAATGTCAAACAATAATTGGACGGCTTTGTAGGTCACCGCCACTGCCTCCTCGTAGGACAATGTTAAATACATTAATAGTATGCTGTTAATCATCATAGTACAGCGTTAAATACATCTTGAAATAATAGTACGTTGTTAATCATGTTGCATTGTTGAAATTGGTTTAGCTAGCCCCTTGCTCATTTTTTCCACCCTACTAAAAAATATTCGGTCATTTAAAATATTGTCAACTAGTTGGTTTGCGGTTGAAATGCAAAAAGAAAAAGAAAAGAAAATTTGAATAGTTAGTTTAATTAGGGTCTCCAATCGACCAAATATATTGTTAGAAAAAATAAAATACAGTAGACTTTTGTTTTTTGTATTTAAGGATTAAAAATGCTTTTCAAACATTTGATTTTCAAGGTATAACCCTACGTTTATGGTCTGTGCACATTTTTCAACATGCATTAATGGTCGTGTCGTCTACACTAACCACGTGAGAATCACGTTGCAAGTTCAACGTCTGAATAGTGCTACTCCAAAGATTATTTGAACTTGTAAAATTCATAAATTTTTAAAATTTAAAAATAGTGCAGGTAAATAATATTTTTTAAAATTGAAAATGATAAAGTTGTAATAAAATTCCAGTGAAATATATTATTGTTAATAGGAGAGAAAAAATTGGGAGCACAATAAAACAAAAAACTAGGGCACAATCAGAAATGATCCCAAAGCCCATGGGCCTTATTTATTTCAAGTTTTAGCCCATTGGGCTAAGTCGTAAATGGGCCAACCTATTTTGTCTCTTCAAATAGATATGCGATTTTAAGGTTGATTGGATACACAATTGTGAAGAGAAATATGAATTTTGCTTTTACTAAATAAGAAGAAAAGTCTCAATGATACGTATTTTTACTGCTTTTCAATCATGAAAAATTTTAAACATAGACAAATGATTTTTTTTGGAGTGGTAATCTAAGAACCTTACACCTTACGGCCAATATAACTAGCTGTAAGCCCAATTAATTTCAAGCAAATCACCCACCCATTAAATATCTTTGTGATAATTTTATTATTCTAAAAATAAACGGGTCATCTTATTTATGATCCTATAATTTGCTTACCTTTTAGCAAATTATATTTTCTTATTTTTGGTGCCCATAAAACTTATAAATGTTTTCCCCTCCTTTGGTGCCAATTAATTAATAAAATATCGTCTTTTACCTAACAAAATGGCATAATATTTGATAAAAAAATGTCACAAAATTATATGGTGGGGGCATCAAATTTTTTACAATTCAACGTTAATGTCATTATTTTCATGTTATCAAATGATAGTTATTTAAATTATAGTTTAAAATTCAGGACTCGACTTTCGTTTGACATAAATTAATTTTGAGTCATATATATTATATTTTTAGTTTATTAAATAAAAGATTCTAATAATTTATATTGTTCTTTTTAATACTTGATGAATATATAATTTGTATTATTTTAAAATAGTGATTTAGCTAAACTAAAGAGAAATCCTCGAGAAGTAATTCGAAAAGTTTAGATTCAAACAATAATTTTAGTATCATGAATTAGGATTATACACTTAAAACAATTTTGTGTATCCAAATGGGCAAAAAAAAGAACTGCACTTTTTATCTCTTTAATTTAATTTATAATAATTAATTAAGGTAAATACATATATGACCGGATCCGTACCAATGACCAAGTCCCTGTCCCAGACGAGATCTCGTGGGCAAATTTGTCATTTCATTTCTCTTTCTTTTTCAATTTTTTATTTTCTTTTGCGGGGGTTTAGGGTTTTGGCTCTCGCCGAAGGCCATGGAGGTGGAGGGTCTTCGCCGGCGCCTACTCGTTCTAGAAAAGATGGTTTCTCAGCGTTTGAGCCTCTCGTTATGGAGACCCTCCTCGCCATCTCCAACTCCGTTGTTTGGTTTCACTTGTTGGTACTGCTTCCACATCTATTTCTTTAATGTATCTGCATTTAAATAAGTTTTTTGTACAGTGTCTGTGTTTGATTTTTTTTAAAAAAAAAACTGAAAATTTGGTGGTTGTTGTAGTGGGTTTTTACTTGATTTGTACTGTTGGATTTTCTTTTTCAATAAAATAAATGAAATTTATGTGCCATTTTTTGGGCTCATTGTGATCAAATATGGCTGTTGGTTGGTTTAACTTTAACAAAATCTAAGGTGAGAATGAGAGAATATCGTATAATTGTAGAAGTAGGTAACAATGAGATCGACTGTTGCTTTGTGGCAATATCTTGGTGTTTCTATACTTTTGGCTATGATTATGCCCTTGGTTGTTTGATCTTTTTCACTTGATCCTACTAAAGTAAAAACTTAAATTGCTTAACGTGTTAAATTTAAGAAGACCTGCTGAAAATTTAAGTAACTAGTGGAACACGTTGATCTTGTAACTAAAAACTATATATTTTAAACTTAAGTTTTTCACATTTTCAGTAAATAAGCAAGTGAAGACTTTGTATTTCCTTCAGGTGTCACTTCACATGGTGATGGCATGGTAAGTGTCATAAGCATATGAAAGATGACGGACTAGTTTGCAAGAAGGCCAAATCATTTTATTTTACATGTTCTTTTAGTATCTGATAATCCTCAACGTGTCTTTTGTCCAGCTGATCTTACAATTCAATCCTACTGGTGTCCTACCGAAAAATGGCAGTGTACATGAAGGGTGGGGATGCTGATTCTCAATTCTGTTGAGACTAGAGTTTTTTATCTGTTCAACACTTCCCTTCCTTTCTGTTCTCATTATGGATCATTTCCTTCTGGAACTTGGTCATGGTGTTTGATGAAAGCTCACAGAAATGTGCCCAAGAAAACAAGGATGATAATGAGACAGAGGATGATGACAATGAGGATGGTGAGGGAGATAATCAAGATGGCGATGGGGATGATGATGATTTCTCGGGTGATGAGGAGAACAATGATGTACCAGAAGCAAATGGGGGAGAAGGAAGTGAAGAAGATGACGATGAAGATGAACCAGAAGCTAATGGGGAAGAAGACAGTGAGGAAGACGATGAAGAGGAGGAGGAGGAGGAATTAGAAGATGATGAGGATTCACCGCCTCCATCAGAAAAGAGAAAGTGAGTGATTTCAGTTCAGCTTTCCACTTTTTTTCTTGGTTTATCTGGGCAGAGGCAAATGCTCTTTTGTGGTTACCAGGGAGTCATGGTAGGTTAGGAAAACTTCCTCTTTTATCAGTTGCTTCCCTTATATAGTCGTTCTGCGTTTATTTGAGCTTGTGGCTTTGGCTTCGTTGGACCAATCTTTACATGAGCCATAAAAAATCCACCCCTGCCAATGCTTCCTCATAAAAACTGGGCTATCATTTCCCAGCACAGCAGAAGCTCACTGCGAATTGTGAAGAGCATTTCTGTTGTGGATGATAGTTATCAATATCTTGTTATTTACTCTAATGTTTTCTGTGGACGATGTTTTTTAAAAAATTTCCACAATTTTATATGGGTTTGGCATTGGGTGAAAAAAATGTTGTGGTTGTGTAGTTGGAGTAGGTTCCAAGTCAACGTTGACAAGTTCACCAACCAAATTGCCAAACTATATCCATCCCTATCCTATAATTGATGAAAGGGTTTAGACTAATTGATTTTCATTGCATTGGCTAATTATGTATTTGAAGGAAATTATGTATTCACAATCCCTTTTTAATATTAAGATAGAAGATAGATTATGAGCAGAGGGTATTTAGAGCCTTTGTAAACCATCTTACAGACGCACCCAGGTTTTTGAGGATTCTTCCAAAAATATACATTGTTCATTTCCCAACATGAAATTCACGAAGTGTTTTAGGTATTATAACAGTATTTTAACGTCGAACTTGCTATCAATCTATAATCGCGAACATTGTTCACACCTAATTAATATAACTCTTTCCATTGAAAGGGGAAAAAAAACTAATTTAAATCTTTTTATTTAAGGTGGATGGCACCCAATTCTACTAGGGCTGTTATTTAAGTGAGCCAGCTCGTGAATATTTTAAGTTTGGTTTAACTTAACTTGATTTAAAATTCGACATTTAAATGTCCGAGCTTGATCTTGACTCGAATTCGAATCCTATGAGTCGAGTTTTAACAAGGCATTGTTCGACTCGACTTGTAACTCAACTCGATAATATAATATAATAATATACATAACATCACTTGTCCACTCAAAATACATTTAAAATTATAAATAAATATTATTATTGACTACGTATTACAGGAAGGTGGTGGTGGGGGTGTTTTGTTTTTATTTTTTGTTTGTGGTCAATCCATGTTCATTGCATTATATAATATCATTTTTTTATTAGATACATATACAGAAAAAATAAAATTATAATTAGTATTTGGGCCTCAGCCTAGATAGCTCTTTTGTAACCCCTTTGCTTTTCATTGCTAATTGAGCAAGATATGAGTTACTTTCGACTTTATAATCAAGCCGGTTTCGAGTTTTAAGACGAATTAGTTTCAACCTCGTCAAAATTAAATAGTTTAAATATAATCGAGCTCGAACATCATAAAAAATATTCGAGTCGATTTTAAACATATATGTTCAAAACTCGTTCGATCTCGAGTCGAGTTCGAGTACAATCTAAACCCGTACGCTCGTTTAACAACCCTGATTGCACTCCATTTAATTAGGTTATTTACCAACAATGAAAAATGTCCCTAAACAAGGGAAAGCTATGTCAATGGACTAAAAAAATGCAGGGAATTAGAATGGTCAATAGAAGCAGGTAAGGAGATACAACAACAAAAGGTTTAGGAGCAAGGCCTGCTATGTCTCATGCAATGTTTTTCTAGGTGTGTTGGTTGGCACCCACCAATCACACCCATTACAGACTAACAACCTTGAGTCCAATTGAAAGAGATGGCATGGAGTTGTTGATTTGCGGAGCAGTTCATTCAAGTAGAGGCGATGGCATCATCCATGATTGGCTTTATAACATTATTTTTTTTAATTTAGATTTGGTGAAATTAGTATCTTAAACAGAGTTGTGTTTTGCGTTTATATGAATTTAATGCTTTCTTGGTTATTTAAGAAAAATGGTCGGGAATAAGGATTTAGGTTAAACGGGTACCTAACTGGCCAAAAATATCGGGTTTGTGTCCAACCTTTTTATAATTCTTTAATTATTGTTAAACTTTATAATTCTTTAATTATTTGTGGGAAGGTTGAATAAGATAGAAAAAGGTTTGAATAAGAATCAATTAGGGACCGTTATACTATTTGCATTTAGGAGCCCTCATTTCAATGTGATCACATGCAAAACACAACCTAACTAGCTCTTTGACATTAATCTATGAGCCTCATATGTATGAGATATAATTTACATTTGGAACGATTTAGTGGGTGATAAATTACATTAATCTAGGAGCCTCTTATTGCTCAAAATTACACAGTGATAAATGTAGAAATAAAATGTCAACTCAATATAATGCTTTCAACTTTTTCGTCTTAATTATCGAAAAAATTGTAATAAGAATTAATTCTAAAATATCTTCCCACTAGTTCAAATTTTTTTTAAAGAATATCTTAAAACCTTTCTCTTTAAACTTGTTTTCTTTTCATCTTGATTGTTTAACACACTTTGTATCATAGTTTAAAAACTCGAAGCCCGGACTCGATTCGACATATCATAGAGTGAAGGCGGTTCAAAGTTCGACTTCAAACTGATTCAGAGTCATTTATTTTTAATTTTAACGATATAAATAAAAAGTTATATAAAATTAGTATGTATTACTCTTTTGACGGTTGAAATTCATAAATACATGCTCTGTATTACATTAAAATATTAAAATAATAATATCTTGATAGATTATATTACATGATTTGAGAACAATTGCTAAATCAATCAGTATACTCATTCATAGAGTTTGACTCGCAAGCCACGAAATCGAGTTATTGAAGAGTTTTTTGATTAAAAAAAGTGATTGTTTAACAAACTTCACGTTACCACCAATGCATTATATATATATATATATATATATATATATAAAACAAATGGGTAATTATATAGTTATATTTTGATTTAAGGGTTAATCAATGTTATTTTTTATTAGGTAAACCGTTTTAAGAATTGGTAAAACGCCGTGTATAAGTTTGGGAAGTTGAGAGTAAAAGGGAACTAAGAGACTAAGCATGATCAACCAAATGTGTGGAGAAGCACATATTTAGGCAATATCATGTTATGGTAAATATCTGGCTCAGTTGGTAATTACACTAATACCATTTAACCTATTTTAACCAAAAAATAAGTCAGTAAAATGTTTAGTTATGCATTGATTTAAGATGCAAAATTGTAAACATCATGCCAATTACTATATCAGTTTATAGAAGCATTGGGCATATTTGGTTCAACAAAGTCAAATTGGGTTTTAAAATTATAAATAAAATATTAAAAATATTTTTTGTGATTAGTATTTAATCAAATATTAATGTAGAACTAGACATATAGAAGATAGTACTCGCCGATTGTGACCATCTTCAGATAAATCCTCTACAATCTAAAAACAACTATCCAACTTCCAATGTGCTGAGCATGATCTGGGGCAGGCTCCAATCCTAAAATCTCTTGCTAAATGCTCTCTTGGTTGCTTCCTATCTTCGTCTTCCTAACCCATCTTTGTTTGATGAGTTTGTTCTTATTTGACCCTGTTGATCGTATTGGAATATATTTATTTGTCATTTTAAAAGCATTAAATTTATATGAAAAAACTAAAAAGATGATTTAGTTGAAAAAGAAATGGTGAGCATGCATGTACCAATTATCTTATCATTTTCCAGCTAATTAAAGTAATGGTCTGATTATGATCAGATTGGCCAGTTCCTACATGTCCTGTTCTCATTACCTCAGATTGAGCTAACCATAAGCATTACTTAACTGCATATTCTCAAGAACACGATATAAAATATACATACTTGAAGATGTATCCTCTGTACCCATCAATCACATGATTTTCATCAGTCAAAGTTGATGAAATAAAGAATAAAGGCAGAAATGACCAAAGAAGATTGCAACTTTACAGCAAAGAACCATAATGGAGCGGTGGTACTGGGGAGGATAATAACCATTGGAAGTGCTCAAAACAAAACAAACCCACTTCACTTTTCTTCAGCTTTGTACCACACAGCCATGTCTATAAGTATTAGATTTGCATACAAGTACAAACTCCCAAACATTTCTGTTCCAAATCCAACCACAGATTGCTTCTTCTTCACCCCATCTCCTACCTTTCCTTGTCTGAGTGTGTCGCCTTTCTTCCTTGCTTTTTCGGTTAACAACCTTTTCTACCCTCTACCTGCTTTTCATTCATATCATTCGGAAAGAAAAAAGGCTTCTTGGTGAGTTTGGGCATGTATGGTGAGATGGGTGTCCTTACTCGTCTGATTGGTCTTTATTTCTGGGTGTCGGTGTTCATACCCAGGTTGGGTCAGAATGCAGGAGGAAGCCCTGAGATTGTTGTCAACGGAAATGTTTTTGTTAATGGAAGCTCTGCCATTGGGCGCATTGATAGTGATTTTATCTGTGCTACATTGGATTGGTGGCCTCCAGAGAAATGTGATTATGGTACATGCAGTTGGGGCCATGCTTCCCTTCTCAACCTGGTAAATCTTCTCGTTCAACTCTTCTGCTGTTCTTTTTTATACGATGCTCAGACCAGAAGCCTTCCCTTTTGAGTAAATAGAGAGATGGTTTCAATGGTTGCTCTTATTCATGTCTGGCTCTCAATTGTTATGCTTTTTTGAGAGAAAATGCTGCATGCTTTTTTTTATTATAATTAAACCTTGCTTCTAGTGTTTTTGTTCGATCCTTCTGATTGATATTGTTTGTTTACAACGCTGGGAAGATTTAGATATTTGTTCTCTCTTCTGGGTCAAATCTTGCGCACTTCCTGATATCTATATATTTGTCTTAATTGTTGTTCTCAATCCTTTTTGCAGGACCTTAACAACACAATTCTGATAAATGCAATCAGAGGTAAATTTGCATTGCTATCCTATCTTGTATCTTCATCATTTATCTATCTGTGCATTTAAGGATTCTGATGCCTGATAATTTCGATTTGGGTTAACAATTTACAGAATTCTCTCCACTCAAAATTCGTCTCGGTGGTACTCTACAAGATAAGGTTATATATGATGTAGGAGACAGTCATCACCATTGTCCATCTTTCATTAGAAACACCTCACAGATGTTTGGATTTACTGAAGGTTGCCTACCTATGTCTAGATGGGATGAGCTAAATTCCTTCTTCCTGAAGGTCAAGTAAGATCACAATCAATCTAGTTGAAATTCTAAAGGATCATTTTTGTTCTTATTACCATGTATACCACTTTAGGTCAAAATTCGCCTTCTACAGCACAATATTGTCATTTATAATCCTTTATTTTACATCATGATTGTCTTAAATTCTTCACTGGCTGACAATATTTAGTCTTTTTGCGCATTTGTATTTCAGGGCAAAAATTATTTTTGGTCTAAATGCACTTAATGGAAGAGTTTCTCTGCCTGATGGATCAATGGGAGGGCCATGGGATTCATCTAATGCTGCCGCGCTTATCCGTTATTCTGTCGATAAGGGATATACCATTCATGGATGGGAGCTTGGTGAGCACAATTTTCATCTCTGTAGCCTAACTTTTGATGCAATGCTTTAATTGATTGTTAAGGATTCCATACAGAATTGCTCACCAATTATGAAAACAGTCAAAAACTTTAGTCGGCTACACTGTGGCAATTTCTGGATTCATGAGATTCCATGTTTACACCATAAAATCATCTTCTATGCTACCTTATGTGCTCCAAAAATAAGATGATGGCTAAACTAGGTTTTCATGTTGGGCAGGGAATGAATTGTGTGGGAGTGGAGTTGGTACAAGAGTTGGAGCAGCACAGTATGCAAATGATGTTATATCTCTGGAATCAATAGTTCGGCAAATCTACAAAAACAATGAATCGAAGCCGTTGGTGCTAGCTCCTGGCGGCTTCTTTGATCCAAAATGGTTTGGGGAGCTAATTCACAGAACATTACCAGACTCATTGGATGTGATTACCCATCACATTTACAACCTTGGACCAGGTAGAATCGTAATATCTTCTTGCATTACAGTAAGCAAAATCTTGTGTGAAGTCTCAAAACATTGTGAAATTTTCAGGTGTGGATCAGCATCTTGTTGAGAAGATTCTGAATCCGAAATATCTTGACGGTGAGGCATCTACATTTCAAAATCTACAAAACATTCTTGAAGGTAGCACATCATCTGCTACCGCTTGGGTTGGTGAGGCGGGAGGTGCCTATAACAGTGGCCGCAACCATGTTACCAATGCCTTTGTTTTCAGTTTCTGGTCAGTTATCTTCATTAACAATGAACCAGTGTCTTTCCTGCAACATTTTAGATTATTGCTTGATCACATTCTTTGGCATGTAGGTACTTGGATCAGCTTGGAATGGCTTCTACTTATGACACGAAAACTTACTGTCGACAAAGCTTAATTGGTGGAAACTATGGATTGCTGGACACTTCCTCCTTTGCACCCAATCCAGACTATTACAGGTCAATCTTTGCCCTAGTTATCATCGGTGATCCCTCGTTATTGTTAAACCGTGATCTGTCCATGCAAATGTTTCTACAATGCTGTTCAAGGACTAGACTATACCTCCTTGTTGCAAACTAAACCTCCTTGGAAGAAGGAAGTATCCATTTCAGCTAATTTAGCTAACTTCTTGGTTTCATTTTCAGTGCTTTGCTCTGGCATCGGTTAATGGGTAGCAGTGTTCTTTCGGCTAAATTCTTAGGGCCAAACACCTTACGAGTATATGCGCATTGTGCAAAACAATCGGTATGTTGAAATTAATCCCAATGATTCTGAGTTTAATGAACATCTCTACTTTGTTCGCAAATGTTGCAAAATACCCAACAAGCTGGAATGACAAATTTCTAAGGAGTGCTTGTGTTTGACTTTGCAGCAAGGAATTGTTGTTCTCTTGATCAATCTTGATGGCAACACAACTTATCACCTTGATGTCATGGCCAAGCCATCTTTAAGTGTTATCAGACATTTAAGACACAGACACAGAAAATCAAGAGCTAAGTTCAACGGATTGGCTTCAGAGCACCAAATCAGCTCCCTCTCGAGGGAGGAATACCACCTTAGTCCCAAAGATGGTGATCTTCACAGCCAAACCATGCATCTGAATGGGAAACCTTTGGATGTAACTCCAGGGGGTGGAATCCCTACTCTTGATCCAATTAAAGTTAACTCCTCTGATCCTATAATTGTTTCTCCCTTTTCTATAACATTTGCTCTGATTCCCCAGATTGATGTTCCAGCTTGTAGGTAGAATTAAATTGAATTTTTTTCCAAAAAAAGCAAATAAATACACTGAAACCCATGGCTCATTGATGTAAGTCAATGCATGTATGTAGTTTTCTTTTTATTTTGCTTGATGACTATCATTTTTTTAAAGAATAATTATGGATGCTTCATCTTGAAGAAATCAGTTCAGTTTTTTTTTTTTTTTGCTTTTTTCCATGAACATAATTTAATTTCTATGGATGTTTTAGAATGTGGGCTTCAAGCATAATGACTCATAAAATTAAAATTTGCGTTGATTTAGAATTTTATTATAACAAGAATTTCACCTTTCCAAGAATATAATACAATTTTTGAGTGTTCTACAATGGGGCCTTCATGCACATGGACGATATTCTTAAAAATATGTTGATTTAGGATTTTTATTATAACAAGAAACAGACCTAAATAACCATACTGCAGTTTTAACAATAACCATAGACGCTCATGCCATAAACTACTAGATTTTAATACTACACCAAAAAACACTACAAAAAGATGCAGACTCAAAAAAAAGGTCAGAGATATGAATTTTAATTTAGAATCTTCAATTATAAATAATTTATAATTCATATAATTACACAAGACAAAGGACAAAAATTTTATGATCCAGCCGCTACCCACCATTCATCCAGGCAAGAAGCTCACAATGCGCAAGCATAAGTCGATTCAAATGTTCACAAAATGCAAGAAAATAAACAAGTTTCCCTGCACATGAAATCTGATAACATAGGTTTCTATCAAGGAACATTTCTTATTTCCACTTTAAAAAAAGGCATCACTGCAACTTCAATCTTCCATAACGAAGGAACCGAAAGCCAGAATCAAAAGATGGGAAAATCATGTAACAAAGTTAGTCGTGCCATTTACACATCTCATCATGACATCGGCTAAAACTGAAAAAGAACGATGCTTTTTTATTAATTGATGAAAATTACAATATACATAATTTCCATCCTTTGGTATACCTCTTGAAAGAAAATTACAACTACACTAATCTACAGGAACTTCCACTTCCATCTTCAATCCCGAGTGACCAAGAACCTAAAACAATCCCCGATCATTAGAAATCATCCACACACCCAAAAAGTACAGCCAAGGATTGAAAAAATAGAGAAATTAATGAAATTATACCTTATTGAAGTCATCCAATGTAAGCGAGCATTCCTTGGAATAACCAGCTTCTTCCAGAACATGACATAGAACTTGCTGATAATTAATATCATAGAATTTAAGAACCGCAAATAAGATCACAGTCATCCATTTTATGTGAATAAAAGTTCTAATTAATACTATTTTAACAGTCAAGTAAATCATTCAGTCACAGACAATGCAGTCTTATGAGAATGTATCACTACATATTAAAACAGCTCATCAAATCCATGGCCAGATATTATCATGCACAGAAGGATAAATTGATTTCTACATCAATTATGATGGTAAAAACAGATAATAAACACATCTTGATGCAAAAATAGGGAAAAAAATAACGCCACAATATAAAGTACCAACCATGCCGAAACAACATTTGACCTTAAAAATTAATTCCATTTGTGCATATGTGGAGTGTACAAAAGCACAGGAGTGCTTGATCTTGATAATATCATCCAAAGCAATAGAACGTACAAAGAATGCTTACAGAATATTACCTCTCTTTGTTTTTCAGACATAAAAGATCCTGTCAAATCACGCAGCACTTCTATCACATCATCAAAAGTCACTTTACCATTGCAATCCGCATCATAAACTTTAAAGATTACTGAAAAAGAAAACCATGTCAACTTAGAATGAGATTTTCATAAAGTAGCCTAATGAACAAACAAGAAGCAATTAAATAAAAAAAGGGATTTTGAACGCATACATTCAATCTTATGTTGAAGGCTTGCTCGGGAACTGAAGGCTGATAGAAAAGCCACAAAGTCTTTAAAATTCAAACCATCAACCATCCGAAGAAGTCTCTAAAGACATGACATTATGGAAGATAGCAATCAGAATATCAAAATAACCGAAGATGATGACCTAAAACTAAGATCACTACAAGTGAACGGACTTCTTCAACATCAGCGCATCCACAAGTTCCATGCAAATAAGAGAGAACTTGCCAGTCCCACAATCCAAAGCTGCTAATGCTTTTGGGACTTATATAGGCATTTGCCATAAAAAGCAATAAAATTTTTCCGAGAAAAAATCCCAATCCACAGCAAGAAAATAGTAAAATCATATAAATAATCAGGATTTTTCGGCTAAAGCACACTAATCCCATACCATACATTTTCCGCTTATATTTTGCACTTTTTCTTGTTTTTGTGTTGTTTTGATTTAAACAAGAGTGGCTTGCTTTATTAGAGTAGTCATTTATGAAATGTTATCTGGGCCCAATTAAGCTCAGAATCCGCAGTTCAGGAAATTGACACCACATTTAAAATGTTTAGTCAGAAATTTCTCAAAATGTTAACCAAATAATTTTTTTAGAAACAAAACATAAAAAATTTGTTGAAATTTGAATTAAATTAACACAAATCGCTTGATGGTTGTCTCCATCAAATTCGCACTTCTATTTTGATTTTATAACACCTTACTCTTTACCTTGCCAGTACTAGTTTGTAAAAAAGCATCCTCGGCATAAAATAAGTTCAAAAAATAAAAAGTTGAGAGTGCATTTTACCTGGGAGAGGGGGTTCACTGCAAATTCAGGGACCGATAAAAATTCATCCGCCGAAATAAAACCCTTGGCATTTCTATCAAGCTGGCAAAACCTCTGATACAAGGAGACAATTTCTTGCTGCGAAACTGAATTTCAAAATGATAATAATAATAAAAAAAGGCGATCAGAACAAAGTCGAAAACGAGCATAATGCAAAAGCTTTTTCACCAGCTAAGCAATAAAAGCAATCACAGTATAATGGGAAAATCAAAACAACCAGCAGATATGCTTACAAAGATTGCTGCCATATTCCTGGACTTCCTCAATATCATATTGAGTAAGCATGGATGAAGCATTCCCCATCACCTGTGCAACCTCCTTTGTCTCAAAATTAGCAATTCAATTCGTAGCACAGGGGATCTCAGACACCGAAAGCAGCAACCCAGCTAAACAGAAGACCAGGCATGTTAGTTTTATAATGGGCAAAGATTGATTGATTGATTTATTTATTATTATTAGTTTGAGATAAGCCCTAAGAAAGAAAGAAAGAAAGAAACATTGATCAAAGCTTAGTACTTCACGAAACAAGATGACAATTTGGCTGCTAGCGTTTTGGAAACAAACCCACATTGGCTCTTCCGATTGGAAAAGTGGAAGAAGAAGAAGATGAAGAAAAAAATGCAATCTTTGTCAATATCGAAATTGCCTAATTTCGACTGGTCGTGAAGTTCCACACATTAAAGTGCGTTTTCATATCCTAACCAATGACAACATCGGATTCATCAATTATGCAAGGAACAAAAATTACAAAAAAGATTCCACCTTTACAAATCATATTTACCTACTACTTACGAACCTACCCAAGCCGAAGAAGAAAGAGAAGAAGAAGAAGAAGAAGAAGAAAAGATTGATGCAGTAACCATATCACAATTCACCAATCTTGACCTTTTTGGAAGGAAATCCAAGAACAAGAGAGGAAAGGAGAGATGAGGAGTGTCATCGGACTATCACCGAATATAAGACTGGATGAACGACGGCAACCAGAGGATTGGAACGAAGCTGGCGAGAAGGAGACCGACGCCGGTACAGGGGGTGGCCGGCACCGGCGGTGGGATTGTCGGCGAGGTCAGTAGAGCGGAGGAGGTCGAATACCTTGAGTTTGTATAACTTATAATGTACTCCCGATTGGGTACGCCCGATGTCCAAATATTTTTCCCATCTATAATCTATAATCTAATGTAGGCCATCCGATTACAACGACCTCCAAAAGGGCCCATGTCAAGCCGACACAAGTAAGATTCGGCCACTAAGCCTGGCCCATCTCAAGCCGACCACCAGTAGGATTCGGCCACCTGCATCCCTCAGAAAGTGCGAGCGGGAGTGTTTTTTAGCTTCTTACAAAAAAAGAAGAAAATTTATGATATTACTCGGTGATGGGAAGATTAAAGTAAATTAGCAAAAAAGAAAAATTAAATCAAAATATCAAAACTACTTTTAAATCAAAAAATCTTTAAAAAATAGAAAAAATTTTAAGGGGCCTATGTTCATGTGGGCAGCAATTCAATTGCCCTTATAAAACTTACGACCCAAATTAAGGTTTTATAGTTAGAACCAATCGATTTAACTCTTATTTTTAGTTTAGTCAGTTTTAAAACATTGTTCGGGCGCGGGTTCGTCCGCTGGTGCGGGTTAGAGTGTTCCCGCGTCGGGTTGGAAGGGTTCGGTGGGACCAAGGCGCCCTTGCCGCCCAAAGAGACAGCGTGAATGAGACTAAAGAGTCACAAGTATCCAATAACACTTATACAATTCTTATGCACTCGGTGGGATGGCCATTTCGACACACACACTTGACAGGATTTCCCAGGCTCGAGGCTGCTAGAATAGAACTGGATGGTTCGGCCACGAGTGGACAACGCTGCACCGACAGCTTACCGGGTGTGCCCAGCACTTGGCCCCGACCAAGGCTGCTTACCGGGTGTGCCCAGCACTTGGCCCCGACCAAGGCTGGTTGCAGCTACACACCGGCAATCCCTTACCCGACACTACCTCACATCTCCACGCAGGGAGGCACTCACCCACACTTGATCACTTTTGATCTGATTTTGTTTTTCTCCCCCTCTACACAAGGATAACATCTCCTTATATAGACACCCGGCTGAAGTGCTGCACGCCAACACATGCACCCCTTGGTGCTTGGTGTTCCGGCTTCCACCCCTTGGTGCTTGGTGTTCCGGCTTCCACCCCTTGGTGCTTGGTGTTCCGGCTTCCACCCCTTTCCCTCCTTCCGAATAAATCTCACGTATCTTATTTCTATTAAATTAGGCATAACCACGGGTTCAACCACGACTGGCTGGGTTAACCGTCATGATTGAGCCGAGGGGTGCGGTGACAAATTTGGACGAACAAACATGTATACTAAACAGAAGCTAATTGTGTGTTATAAGCCGTGAAAGTCATGTATACCAAAATATATAATAATAATATCTCTAAAGTAACTATAGAATGAACTATCGGAGTATATAAGAGTATGCCTAGTTTTTTTAATAGACCGTTGAATTAGATTTATGTCGTTTTTCACATTATTTTGAATGGGTTAGCAGTCTTAGAGCATGTTACTCAAATTCCTTCCTCCTTCTTCCCGTCTTCCTCCTCCTACCCTATTCGCCGCCACTGCCTGCTCTATTTTTGTGGAGAGCTACCGGCCTCTCCACATTGACACCCCCGGCCAGGCCCTCCCTCGATGACCTTTCCTTAACCTCTTTCCCCTTCCCTCTCCTCTACCCAGTTAGCCCTTTCTTCCCTAATTTGGCCATTGACAACACCATCACTGGAGACCAAATCCAGCCAGTGGCCAGACTACCTAGACCCTACCTAGCCCTCTCATCCTTCCTTGCCAACCAATTCCTAGCCACGACCACTCCTTGGCACAGTTCGTAGCCGCAACCAATTCGAATCCCAATCAGCCTGAGACACTTATTACTTCTTAAATTTTAAATTTTAAATTTATTTTTATCATTATTCATATCATTCATAATTTTATGAATTTTTTATATTTTTGTTAATATATTAGTTTTTTAAATTTTTGTACTCATTATCTCTTTATGAACGAATTTTTGTTTGTAATTAAGATTGATAACGATTACCTATATTACAAATTATTTGATTTTTATATGAAATGAATGAATTTAGTCATACATGCAGATGGAATTTATCTTTCATCTTAAAACACATAGAGTAGATCCAATTTAGTTAGGTTCGGATTAGCCAACTTGATTGGGCGATATGTAATATTCCATCTGAGTTTGCGAGTGATCAGATATTGGTCAAGGGCGGCAAGTCTGGCCGCCCCAAAGTTGGGGGCGACCAAATCAAGCAATTGGATTGACGCCGACATGGGTGGCACCGGCCGCCCCTTAATCTTTTCTTTTAATTTTTTTTATCTAAAGGTAGTTTGGGTATTTTAAATAAAATTTCTTTTTTATATAATATTCCGATCACTTGATATAAAAAATTATCTCCTTTTTTTGGTAAAATTTTTTTTTTAAGATAAAATCAATCAAGTCCATCGTGTAATCAAATCGTCTAGATTAAATTATTAGTCCTTGCCTTAACTCGTATAAACTTTTCCTTAATTTTTTGATATAATTAATTATAAAAATTTAAATAGTTCAATTCAATTTAATTATATATCAAATAATTGTTTAGGGGAATTAAATTGCTATATCATTATATTAAACTATTATTATAATATAATATAATCATATTTATTATTTTTAATATTTTATATAAATGGCTTGTTCATCTAAATTATACACTACACCCTTAAGCTCGAGTCATGAGACCAAGCTGAGCCGGTCATAACCACACCCATGTACCACGGAAATCTTTGGATCTAAGTCCATACATTTTTAATTTTATGAAAATAAGAATAAAAGAAAAATGATAAATATTTGCATAAATTTATTCTTGTTCAAAATTAAAGGAGAGGATACGTGGGCGGAAATGGCACGTAATCATACGCCCTAAATAACCGAGCAGAAAATTCACAGACAAATCAGGAATGAAAAGGAAGAGAAGAGGACAAGCAGGAACGAGCTTGCTTGGTCGCAGTTGCTGCTGCCACATCCCTGGAGTCCAGCCCCATTGCTATTGTGCAGCCTCGCCCAAATCCTCGTCGAGCCAAGAACCCAAGAAGAATTGTAGCCGCCGCACGACCGCCTTAAAAACCGGGGAGAAGCAAGGAGTTGCTGCCGTCCAGACATGCCAACAAAAGCTGCCCTTCGCCGGAGCTTGGCGCTGCCGAAGTCTTACCGCCTACCACGTCTGCTCGAAAGGGATTTTTTTTATTTTTTTACAAGTAAAAACAGGGGACGGATGAGGAGGAATTCTTGCTCTTGTGTCGCAGAAAAGGAGATCCATCACGTTGCTGCTCCGCCGAGACTGCTGCCGGAGCCGTGGAGCCTTTTCAAGGGGTGGGGGGCCCACCGTCTTCCTGCCGGTTGCTGCTATATCTCGCTCAGAAGTGTTGCTGTTTGGAAGCCGATCAATATCCCCAAGGAGCCCTTGCTGGAGTTTCATTGCTGCCACCACTGGTTGTCTCCATCACCGGAGGAGAAGCCCTCCTAGTCAGTGGTTTGTGAATTCTTGTTGTCGCTGCCAAGGAACCAACGCCACCGAGGCCCCTCCTCCCTGTTGCCGAACCTGCTTGCTCGCCACCACGGGGAAGACTCAGCGTAACCTGTCCATCCTCGCCGGAGCCGCCGTCCTGTCCCCTTGGAGCAGTGCTTAGGAGGCTTCCCACCGTTGCAGATTGCCGAGGTTATTGTCCCAGCCATCATAACCGGAGAAGAGTAGAAAACAGAGGTTGCGCAAACAGCAGCGGAGAGTTGATTTCGCGGCTGTTTTCCGATCAACACCGGCAGTTCCCAACCCTAAATTGGTGTCCAAAGTGAAGCCAGCAAAGAAGCCTTCAGTTATGGGTGTAGTACTGCCGGAGTTCGTCGACGCCGTCGCAGGAAAAAATAAAGAAGTGGACAACCGGAGAAGAGAAAAAACAGAGGAGGTTGAACCAGAAAACAGCAGCGGAGAGTTGATTTCGCTGCTGTTTTCCAACCAACACCGGCAGTTCCCAACCTCACCTTGGTGTCCAAAGTGAATCCAGCAAAGTGATATTCAGTTCTGGGTGGAGTTCGACAGGATTTTGTCCCCGCCGTCGCCGGGAAAAAATCAGGAAGTTGCTGCCTGGAGCATGTCACCACCATCGCCGTGGAGTGGAAGCAGGGGAAGAGGATACAGAGGCCCATAAAGCTTGGAACTTTATTGCCTTGAAGAACTGCTGCGAGCCATCTTCTCGCCATTATGGTGTTGGAGTTCCTTCGCCAATTGCTGCTGATTGCCGATTGACACATTCCGGGAATTTTACCTTGTATGCGAGCCGCCATTGCAGATTTTTTTAACCTTGCTGAAGCTTGTTTTCAAGTCACCATGATGAAGGGAGACAAAGGTGTCCTGCTGCTTTGGAGATTTGTTGCTCCGACTTGCTAAGGAGCATAACCACTCCTTGCCAAACCATCACATAGCCGCTAACAATCCCAAGGAGTCTCGCTGCTTTGTCTTGAGCCAAGCTAAGGAGAAGCATTGGAGTTGGAACTTGGATAGGAGAACCTGCCACTTTGTATGCGCTGTTGAAACCTCGCCTCGCCAAAGTTCGTACCTCTCTTTGATGACACCCAGTGGCTGGGAATTGTTGCTGCTGGAACCACGAGGAAGGGGTTGTTGCAGTCTAAGAAAACAGGGGATTTGAAAGAAAGACATAGTAAGTCTTCATCAGAAGTCACCGCACCGAGCAAATCGTTGCTTTGTTGATCATTGTCAGTACTGGGTGGAAACTCCAGCCCTTTGCCATCTTCTTGTTGTTATATCGCTTGGAAGGAAGGAGAGACGTCAAGCCCTGCAACAACGGTGGCCTTGGCCGGAGAAAATCCGACAGACTCCGCACGTCACCTGACTCCTTACCTTTGCGAGAATTTACCGGAAAATTCGAGCCATCTAGTCGCCAATCAAGATCGTTTCTAAATGAGAGATGCCACTGCTTACCGGAATTTGCTGTTAAAGCTTTCCTCGCCGGAAGCTGCCACCGTCGCTGGCGAGAACTCCCGCCACAAAGAAGAAGAAGTGATCGAAGAAAGGCCTGACCGTGTCGAGCGTCCTGATCGTGTCCGGGTCCATTTTTTGGCTTATAACCAGGTTAACTTAAAAATCAGACTAATCCAGCCAAGTTCACTTATAAACCGAGCTTGGTTCAATTCGATTGAACCTGAATTTTAACTCTAGATTTTCCAGTGTATTGTTTCATGTAAAACTCATCGTCTGTTGCCCCCGGATGCATCCGCAAAGTCCATTCTGTCTTTGAAAGACAAAAGCTGTGAAATTTGGAGTTTCAAATTCGGGCACACATTTTAAAAAATTTACTATATCTTATAATTTACAAAAAAAAAAAATTAGTAAATTATGAGTATCAATCTCACCGTTAGATTAACTGACGGATTCGAATTAAAATTTAAAAAACCTTTCGTGTGTGTACGTTATTATTTTTATTTATAATATTTTATTTTTATTATATTATTTCTTTGTGCAGTAAGGATGTCTCGATTTCACCAAACCCTCTATTCTGACTCAAAGACGCAATTTACCAAACGCGGCAATCCTGCGCCCGAGCATGACTATATAAAGTGTACGTAAATTATTAAGTTTAAGTCAAAATTAAATCGGATGAAGGTTTGCCCATGTTCATGCTCGTTTAATTTGAGTCAAATTTTTATTTGAACGAACAGAGCGAATTCAACCTCGATCAAGCTATTAACATCCCTGCCACTATATGATCAAACTATCTTCTCTTGGCACCGACTAGGGGCGGCCAAGAGCAGCCAAATTATTTTAAGGCTGGTCACCCAAACCCCATTTTCTTAAAAAATATTTTAATCAACCAAACAAAATCTTAAAGGGCAATAAAGAAAATAGATTTTTTTCTTTTTCGTAATTATGCAAAACTTTTCTTATAGTAAAAATGCAACTAAAAAAGTGGCCTTTTATTAAAAAACTTAATAATAATAACTTAAAAGTGTATATAAATAAAGAAAATTAAGCTAATCCAAACTTGATTCCGATGAGCTCAATAAAATTGATTTCAATTTAAAACAAACTGAATTTAGACCCAACAAAACTTGCATGGATTTGGCACAAAAAGGGCTTTTATTAACCCAAAGCATTTAGTTGAGTTGGATTCAAGGTTGGTTGGATTCAAATAGTCTCAGATATGGTAATGTGTAGGCATGATATGCTCCATTTGATAAGACAGTTTGAGATATAGAAATGTGTAGGCATGATATGCTCTATTTGAGAGACATGCAAAAGTACTTCATAAGTTAACATCAAATAGTTATCAAGGAGAGCCAACAGTCACAAGTCATATTCATCTTCTAGCTTACAAAAGGGAAGAAACAGAACAACCGTGTCTGCCATCTCAAATCAAGAATACGACCTGAAAACCGCCAAATTTCAGAACCAAAGATGGTTCTTCCCCACCTACAACCACATGAAACATGATCCAACAGCAACCACAGGTGACAAAATTATCTTTGAGATATTATGCATTCACATCCTCAAAAAATGTCTTCCATTTACTCACAAGTGCGACTGAAACTGACTACCCACTCACCACATCCCAGACAAAATTTATCACATTCAGTTCAATCATAGGCTTACATCTCCAAGAGGGCAAAAAATTTGCAATGCCAAAATTAAAATGAAGAACTAAACTAATCTATGACTATTATTCCAATTAAAATTGAAACAGTGATGGAACATAAGGTGAGGAGTTCACTTCTCAGAAGAGCTTGAAAAGAATGCCTCCATGTGTGGCGAAGAAAGGTGCAAACACCAGGGATTCGACCGCCATGAGCTTGATGAGAATATTTAGGGACGGCCCAGATGTGTCCTTGAGGGGGTCTCCGATGGTGTCACCAATAACCGCAGCTTTGTGAGGATCCGATCCTTTTGGGCCAAGAGTCCTTGCATGTTCAGATGCACCAGCCTGTGCCCAACAATTTATGACTATTGTCAGTGAAAGCTTTAATGTTAAGAGAAAGAGATAGCTATACAAGGCTAAGCAAGTTCTCCATTTGCTATACAACTTCTACAAGATTCAGCGGGGGCTAACATTCACCACTCCCAGCTAAAGGGCTGCATTTCATGTCACAAGAATTAATAGAAGAACAATAGAGCAGCATTTCACGAGACGTCAAACAATAGCAGCACAGGGAATTAAGGCATCTACAATACTACTTTCAGGTTTTTATGATCACTAAAAAAAAAGTAAAAAAGGGGCAAGGGCTATACCTCAATGTACTTTTTGGCATTATCCCATGCTCCACCGGTGTTGGATGCAGAGATTGCTATCTGAGACATACCACAAAAGGAAAACCATTCAGCTTTGATGAGGAAAAGATAACATTCAATGCTGAAGAGATCAGAATCAATAAAATGGATAGACATTGCAAAGAATGAGCAGTACCTGCACACCAGACACGAGTGAGCCGGCTAAAACTCCAGAAAGGGTTTCAACACCAAAAAGAGTTCCTACAATGAGGGGTGTAAGCATGACCAAAGCGCCAGGAGGGATCATCTCCTTAATGGATGCATCAGTAGAGATCTTTACACAAGTAGCATAGTCGGGCTTAGTAGTTCCCTCCATAAGACCTGGAATGGTGTTGAACTGTCTTCGAACCTCCTCAACCATCTTCAAGGCAGCACTGCCGACACTCTTCATGGTCATGGCTGAAAACCAGTATGGTAGCATAGCACCCACGATCAACCCAATAAACACCTTTGGAGACAGAACATTAACGGCTGAAACTGCAGCACGACTCACAAATGCGCCAAAAAGAGCTAAAGACACAAGAGCTGCTGATCCGATAGCGAAGCCCTAACAAATAGTCAAAAGCCAACATTCAGAGATGAAATCAAGAATAAAACAATCAAGCTCCAATGGTATTACCAGCAACAATAAAAGAATCTTATACCTTTCCAATAGCAGCCGTAGTATTTCCAGCAGCATCAAGAGCATCTGTCCTTTCCCGGATTCTATGGCTCATACCCGCCATTTCAGCAATACCCCCAGCATTGTCACTAATAGGACCGTAAGCATCAATGGCCAAACCAGTAGCAATTGTGCTCAGCATACCAAGAGCAGCAACAGCAATGCCATACATAGCAGCAAAGCTAAAACTAACATAGATGCTGACAGCTATTGCAAAGATGGGGATGATCACTGACTTATACCCCAAGGCAAGGCCAAAAATGACATTTGTAGCAGCTCCAGTTCTGCATGAATCAGCAACATCCTGAACAGGGCTGCAATGCAATAAACTAAATCAGCATATGAGGCACAAAAAATACAAGCATACATTGAACACCAGGGACTTAGATTTATATGTTTTACCTATAGGCATTGCTAGTGTAGTATTCTGTCACAAACCCAATAACCAGTCCAGCCCATAAACCGACAGCAACACACAGGAACAATTGCCTGCAGCCACCAAAAATACTTTAAAGAAAGCCCACTTTTTGCCAATAGGAAAGTGAAAATATAAATGCAAATGTACCAGTTCTTCACGGCCTTCTGTGCACCAAAATTGAAGATTGTGAACGACGAAGGAAGAGCTATCCAGCTAACAATTCCAATGGCAATAGTCATAAGAACAGTTGAAATAATGAGCTGTTTTTTCAATGCTGGCTCAATTTCCTTAACAGCCTCGATTTCGAAGAAATCAGTGGCAAACAGAGTCGTCAACAAGCAAACAATAATACCCGCAGAGCTAATAAGGAGAGGGTATAGCATTCCAGTGAAGTCATGGTCTATTCCAAAAGAAGAGATAGATGCCACAACTAGTGCCGCACATGAAGACTCTGCATAAGATCCAAAGAGGTCAGAACCCATCCCAGCAATATCACCCACATTATCACCAACGTTGTCAGCAATCACCTGAAACGACAATGACCATTAATGAGAATCAAAAAACTCCTCACTTACAAAATAAAATGAATTTGCACAAATGAGCATCTGTCTCACTCACAGCTGGATTTCGGGGGTCATCTTCTGGAATGTTCCTCTCAACCTTTCCAACAAGATCTGCACCAACATCAGCTGCCTTCGTGTAGATTCCACCACCAACCCTACCAAACAGAGCCATGGACGACCCACCAAGACCATAACCTGTAATAGCTTCAAAAAGCCCCTCCCAGTCATCACCATAATACAACTTGAACAGGTTGATTGCAATGTAAAGAACCAAAAGGCCATTTGAGGCAAGAAGGAAGCCCATGACTGCTCCAGACCTAAAAGCAGTAATAAAGGCCTTTCCAACACCTTTCCTTGCCTCCAAGGTTGTTCTGGCATTCGCATAGGTGGCAATTTTCATCCCCAGAAAACCAGAGATGAGAGAGGTAATGGCACCGAGCAAGAAGGATATGGTGCTAAAGAGTGCATTAGCAAGAGCAGATTTGCACAATTTATCTTTGCTGTATGTGCAGGGCTGGCTCTTCGTGCTGAACCCCTCGACAGAACCAAGGAAAAGGAAGATGAGAACGGCAAAGGCAACCATGAAGATGCCAACGTACTGGTACTCAGTGAACAGAAAGGAAGTAGCACCTGTGGCAAAACAACGAATGCGCACGTTTGTAGGAGGCTTAGGAAATAAAAAATAAACAGCTTTTCAATAAAAAAAACAAATTTTCATGAAGGAAATCTTCAACTTCACTGTAATAATTCACTGATAGAGTCATCATGCCATAAAATAGATAAATAAATAAATCTCCGTACAAGCAATGAACTTTGATCACTCAACCTACTATTATGGGTACTGTATTAACTGCTTCATACCCGCAACAAAGACTTTGTAAACGAAGAATATAATATGCACCTTACAGGAACAAACATATTCAACAGCTCACTGCTGCTCAGCAATAAAACAGGACAATTTCCAGTAAGACTTTAAACGCTTAATACAATACTTGACAACAGCAATTTCAAATGAAAGCTTCACAAAACCAACCAACGAAACCATACATCAAATAACACTTTTTATCATATCCTCACGAGGTAATCCAGAAAAATAAAAATTACAGAACAGCTACAAATAAACCACACTCATCCCGGCAATACTACAACCACTGAATAAACAAAAGCAAGGCGTTTCTACCACTTGTACACAGAGATTAACCAAGGAAGGAGACGAGCAACGAAGCTCAACACGCAGAAAAGCTCCAAACTTTCTTCCAGTGGACAGCAAAAAACACAGCAAGCAAACCCAGATCTAGCAAGCCACCACCATACCACAAAAAAAAACAAACCAACCAGCTTCTCATCGAGCAAAAGCAAACTACGGCTAAGATCCAAGGAGCTCAAAAAACCCAACAAAAAAAAAAGACAGGAACGAACAAACCGACCTTCGGAGATAGCGCTCTGGATTTCTGCGCATTTGGCGACAACATTGTGGTCGCTGAGCCCCTCCTCCTCCTCGAGGAGGCCTTCGGTGACCCCATTCTTCCCGCCGCCCGCCGCCGCCGCCGACGGCCGGTCGGTGGAGAGCCTGACGCGGGAGACGAGGACCCACTGGACGACGGCGAAGGCGATGCCGACGGCGGCGGCCACCGGCACCAGCACCTCCGTCGCCAGCTCGGATAGGATCATGGCCGTCGCCGTAGAAGAATTCGAAGGCAGGCAACGAAATGGGAATACGGCGATACCAAGCAAAAGGCTACTCTTTTATAGACACGCCCGGGGGGTATCGCCGTATCGGTCACCCACTTCCACTTGGAGGGCGTGCCGTCGAGCTCCGCGCGAGCTTTATCATCACCGGATACCAATAATGATAGTAAGTATACATTATAATAATAATATTGGCATTTTGTTTTAGGCAAAGCATGAAAATTAAGTATAAATGATAACATTGTCATTTTGTTTCAGGTAAAAGAATGATAGGTAAGCCTAAATTGTAATCTGGTCATTTTGTTTTAGACAATGCATGAAAATTAAGTATAAATTGTAATATTGCCATTTTGTTTTTGGTATAAAGAGCAAGTATAAATTGAAATATTGTCATTTTGTTTTGGGTAAAGCATGAAAATTAAGTATAAATTGTAATATTTGCATTTTGTTTTTGGTATAAAAAGTAAGTATAAATTGAAATATTGTCATTTTGTTTTGGGTAAAGCATGAAAAATAAGTATGAATTGTAATATTGCCATTTTGTTTTAGGTGAAGCATGAAAATTAAGTATAAATTGTAATATTGTCACTTTGTTTTAGGTAAAACATGTAAAGTAAGTATAAATTGTAATATTGTCATTTTGTTTTAGGTAAAGCATGGAAAGTAGGTTGGTAGGGATGAGTTCCTATATTCAATATTTTCAAATATATAATTATGTGGATTAGATACATGTTATTCACATTATTTGAATGTATTATATATTTAAAAATATTTGAATTACATATATAAGTTTTCGAGTGATTTGATCCCCGTGATCTAAGTATATGTGTTATTTTATAAAACATATTTTAAATATTAAAAACAATAATTTTTATTGATTTTTATCACATTTTTATTAAAATCTGTATTGTTTTTTTAATTGATATATGGACTGGTTGCATGTTAGACAATGGATTCGAAAGGGATAATGATATAGTAAATGAAAGATATGATATTTAGATTTGGATTAGATAAAGATATTCTTGTTTAAACTCGTCTATCAAGGTATGGAAATAGAGTGACGAGTTGTACTTGGTTGGTTTAAATTCCGCTGTTTAACTATAATATAAAAAATATTAGGGAAAATATCATAAATGATAAAGTTTTAATATTTTTTATCACAAAAAACTACAGTATTATGTATTATCAAACTGATGTTGTAATGCTATAATATAGAATATTTGTGATATTGTTGATTTTATTTTAAAGATGCAAAAGTGAAGAACTATTTCATTGGGTATTTTTGAGAAAAGGTGAAATCGAATTCTATTTAGTTTAAACTAGAGTATTTCTAACAATCTTTTGAGAATTTAGTTAACTCCGGAGGAGGTCAATTGTAACCAAGACGATTTTGTATATTATGATCAAATTTCTAGTCAAGTTTTTGTAATAATGAGTGAATGAGAAAGAAGATAGAGTTTTGTTATTTTACGACAATTTACCGTGAATTCTTTATCTAATTTGGATGAGTTTGTTTTCGGTTTGTTTGGTTTAAATTATTGGTTATCTTGTTGCAAATTGCCTCAAATTTTATATTAGTTCATCAAACTCAATTCCCTTCCTGGAGTTATAAGAATGATAATTTATTATAAGGTCTTACATCTAATATAGTTGTAAGACTCAATTAGGTGTACGCAAATCATCTCATTACCCATTTTTGAATTTTATAACAATTAATGTTATTATCCACATATATATATATATATATATATATATATATATATAGTTTCTGGGTCTTAGAGATAATATTGATAATAAAACCTTGCGATTGACTATTTTTCAAGTTAAAATTTAAAAATATCTATATTTGAGTTAAATAATCTCATTTTACATTAATATTGTACATTATAAATGAGTCAAAATTATATATTCGTATCATCCCTCGTGCTATGATAATATTCTAATTTTTTGTTTTATTCTTATTTAATTTTAAATTTAATTTTTATCTACTTGGAAAAGAGTAAATTGAGCTACAATTCACTTTTAAAATTGGGCTAATTTTTTTAATATACATTAAAATAAAAACAAATGATGAGTATATTTGACATGCAATATTAAGTCTAATAGCAAAGGAGACTAGCATGCAAGAGATAATGTGTTTGAACTTTGGTTAGAGTCGGATTAGTGTCAGATTAAAGACAAGGTTAGGAGTTTTAATTGAAGACGAGTGAGTCGGTTTCTTGAGCCGAGTCATCTTGAAGCGCGTGTAAAGGCAGAGCCTCCACCAGTTGAGCACCAGAATTCTTTCCCTTATTATTAAATTAAACAAATAAAATACCAAGGTCTTTATAGTATTTTCACAATTTATTAAATTATAATTATCTTCCCTTCACCTATTTATTGAATAACAATTTTAAAAATAATACCCGTTAAACATGAGATGAAAAATAAAGATGGCAAGGGGTCGAGCCCAGTTTACCAGCCTGATGAATGGGTGGGCCATAGTCAAAAAATTTGAGACTCGAACTCAACTCAGCAAGTTATGGATAAGAGAACTCAAAGTCAATCATATTATTTTTTTAATCCAACATAAATAGGTTATATGAATTTTGTATATTCAACTCTCTTAGGCACTTAAATTAATAAATACATAATTTTCACTACTTTAAAGTATTGATTAATTATATTAATAGAAAATAAAATAATTTAATTTTTTTTTGACTTGTTAAGTTAAGGAATGAAGAAGACTAGAAGAATTTTTAGAGTCAACGTGCATTCTAAAAACATGTCCCACTAGTTGGCCCGACTTAATTAAAGGTTATTGGTTGGAGTATACAACCACCACGATCATAAATTAAAATTAACTATTTTTTTATATATTTAACTAAAAAATAGCTCGGCACTAAATATCAGCAAGGCTCGGCCCTACGGATCGATTAGACCTGTTGTTATCTATAATATAAAAATTAATTAATTATTTATTTCCTTTTTAAAAATAAAAAAATAAACGAAAATATGCGGACCGATAAAATCACAAGTCGTGACCAAATAATTAATTTAAAATACATGAACCATTCAAACAAAATCTAAACTTAACCTAAAATTGGAACAGGATTAAAATCATTAATCTAAACTCATCCCATCATAATATTTAGAGAAAATTCAAACTATAGCATATTATTAAAACCTTTAATTTAATCACTATATATTATCACAACTAGGTTCTTCCCAAAGTATACGTATAGCTACGATGCCCCTATGAGTACGCTAATCGAGGTTATCCACAATAGCCCTTCCCTCTCACCACACAGGACCACACTCGAGAGACGTGAACTGTGTGAACCCTCATCCCCTTGGCTCACTCCCACCTAGCTCGAATCTTAATCTCTGGGATTTGAAGATAATACGCGATATATTTAATAAAATCAAATGGATCATCATTTATCGTTCATATTATTTTATTTAATATTTAATTTTTTAATTTAAAATTCTAGCAAATTTTGATTTTTTTGTCAAAAAATACGGTATTTACCCGACATTTAATTAAATATTAGTGATTAAGTATATTTTAAATATTTAATAAAGTATTTTATTTACCCAATTGAACAAAATATACTATGTATTGGCTAAAATATACAGTGTTTATAACTATAATACGATGAAAAGTGTTTATCGCCTGTATTATTAATTTGCAACATGCTTGAAGTGATTAACCTAACAACGTTGAATTAGCAAATGGTTGGTTTTGAGTTCACACTAAGCAAAACAAAGACAACTTCCCGAAGATTGACTTTGGTCATCAACAACAGGTGATTCAAAGGTACATAGTTGGTTGATGACATGCATATTTCTCCCCAAAATATTTCAATGAAATTAAAAATCTCACTAATGCAGCATGCATTGACTCACTGGCAAGTCATCAAAAAAAAAAGAAAGAAAGAAAACCCACAAGACTAAATATATAAACAAAGCCATTCATTGACCAGAAGCGGGATTATTATCTTATTTTTGCAGGATGGGCATCACCGAGAGGTTGGATGGAGACAACCATGGAGGTTTCTTTCATGCGTTGGACTGTTCTATCTGGAAGGCTGGGGGGGTTGCATGGTGGTGATACGCCAGCAACTTAGTCCATACGTTTCTTAGCTTGAGGGAATAGAAATGTCTGATGCTGGTAATTACAAAAGAAAAACGTTATCCGATGCAGACTGTCGGCAATTTGCACCGGTCATATCACACAGAATTTATTCCGATTCCAACATGATCACCAACTTGGCCAAAGAGGCGGTACGGGGTGATGTATTAATACAAAAACGAGAAAACAGGTGGACAATCGCTGTTCCGTAAACCAACTCACTTTAGCTTTACTTTTGCAAAAATAACGCACTTGCTTGAAATAAAGTGCATACCTTATGCTCAGATTGTTTGGTTCCGAGTGTCTCGGTCTCTGTGCTGTTTGAGTTCGTGAGTTTGAGTCCATGACTATGAGTCCCGATTGTACGAATCGGCCGATTTAAATTGGATTGGCGTCACGCCAATCCAATTTCGGGGCCGAATCAGTCGGCCCCGAATCGGCCTCGGAATCGGCCGAGTTCGCCCGATTCCGACCCGATTCAACTCGGAATCAGAATCGGTCGATTTAAATCGGAATTAGTTTTTTAATAAATTACTAAAATACCTTAGGTATAATTTTTATTAAATTATTTAAGCATGGGTAAAATAGTAATTTGGATTTAAAAACCTGACAGCGCTTCTGCCCCGCTTCTACCGTCGCTCACACTGCCGCCCTCCGCCGCGCTTCCGCCGTTCGACCTCACCTCTGCCCGACCTTCTGACCACGCCACCGCCGTTTGACCTCAGCTCCGCCCGACGTGCTGTGGAGCGTAAAGGCGACGACTTCGGGTGGAATCGGCGGCCGCCCTCCGCTGCGCTTCCGCCGTCCGACCTCAGCTCCGCCTGACCTGCTATGGAGCGCAAAGGCGACGAGTTCGGGTGGAATCGGCGACCGCCCTCTGCCGCGCTTCTGCTGATCGACAGTGCCGTGGAGTGCAAATGCGAGTAACCGCCCGACCTTCTGACTACGCCACCGCCCTCGCAACTCCGCCTCCGACAGGTGTCCGGCCAACAGCACTGCGGAGTGTGCCGTGGAGCGCAAACGCGAGTAGTTCGGGTGGAATCGGCGGCCGAATGAAAATTTGGGTAAATTTAAATTTTTTTATTGAAATTGAATGTTGTGATGTGCGAATTGTTATCTATGATGTGTTAATTGATTAATATGATGTGCAAATTGTGATGTCCAAATTAAAATTTTGTGCGGATTGATTAATATGATGTGCTAATTGATTAATATGATGTGCAAATTGTGATGTCCAAATTAAAATTTTGACAAATTTTTTGTATATGACTAATTTGGACCGATTCAGGTCGATTCAACTGAACCGATTCCTGACCAATTCAGACCGATTCCGATTCCCCGAAAAACCGATTCCGATTCCGATTTATGCAACTATGCTCGAGTATGCTTTCATTGGAACTTAGTGTCAGGTTCGCTCGGTTCAATAATTATCGGTACGAGGTTTATAGGTATTATTGTGCATCCAATAAAAATCTACGATACCCATTTTCAGTCCAGAGTAAGATAAAAACAATGGCTAATAGTTAACAATAATGCACAAACCTTCAATGATTTGTCTCAATTAAATTAACTCAGAGATGCTCAAGATGAAAAGCTAAGGTCACACCACAAAAGTGCATTAAGAAGATGTATCACATTCCAGGATAAATGCGCTTTAAAAAAGAAAGAAAAAAGGCAAGTATCTATTACAGATTTTAGGGTAGATTAATTCCGAAGAACCAAACACAAGCCTCCGAGAGCGAGAGATATGGAAGTAACATTTTAAGTTACTAAGCAATTAAATTGGCACAAACTTACAGTATGGTTGAGTATTGTCAGAACAATGTGTCATCAATGTTGCTTCTTTCATATTGTGCTAAAACTGAACATGGAAGAATGATTTTGTATCGCAAAAGAAAATGTGACCTCATTTCTTTCATTTTCACCTCAAACGAAAGCAGTCGTCTGAGGTAAATTTTCAATTATTCGCCTAGATGATGGAAAACAAAGACACTTGTGAAACATAGTTTATTTTATAGAGACAAGCTGGCAATGATTTTAAGCGTGAAAGCACATTCAAGTTACTTCTTAACAGAAGCACCTACATTCTGCCAAGCCTTTTGAGCACAATCAGAAAAATTCTTAACCACATCTGCACACACCAAGGGTTGATCTGAATGTTTCTTGTAACAATCAAGGCAAGCCTTTTGTTCAGATAAACATGGGGTAGACTTTTGTGACCGCTGTTTGACCTCCTTCTCATGAAGATCCTTGGCTTTTTGAGTAAGCTCTCGAGCCATTTCAGCTTCTCTATTCTTTAACTTCTCTAGGACAGCTTCACTCTCTTTAAGGGCAGACCGAATTTCTCGTAACTCATTTGCATATGTCAGTGAGGGCGGTGGAGCGGTTACTGGCAAAAACAAAGGAGGCTGAAGCGGCCATCCTCCACTAGGAACCGGAGTTTTATGCCCATCAAATCTTTCAGTTTGCAGTTGACTACTCTTGCTATGAGGCAGTTGTGAACTATCAGCATCCTTGGGTTTGGACTTCTTGGTTTTCTTTCTTGTCTTCTCATTCTTACTTATCAGCCGATCAACTAAATTAGAGCTGATTTGGATTGTGTAGGAGTCACCCATGATGCTGCTATCTCCACAAGATGATGAAAACAATTTTGACCTTAAAGGAAACACCTGCATACACAAAAGAACACGAAATTATATTCGTCTTCTTGTAAATAAACACAACTTAAGCATCTTGTATTTTGCATTCATCGCAGGACGATATCCATAAGATCATACAGTTTATAAAATAGTGTACTATCCTGTGACATCTCAAGAATCAACAGCTAAGACTTAAATCTCCTTTTGAAAATCTACTATTTATAAGTAACTCCTCTAAATCTTGCCATCTTCACAATATGGAGGAAACAATTATAACCTGAAAAGATACACCTACATTACACCAAGTCTGCATAAAATGTTCATTTTCTCACAAATAAAACCCTTAGTAGACATCCTTAAGATCGTTAAGTCACAATATGTAAAAACTTTGGTCTACTTTTGTTTTGCACCAAAACAATCTTAGCACCTTAACTTTCACCTTCATATCGAGAATACATTTTAAACAATAGTGTATCATCCTCTGACAACTTGATGCAATCTGCAATGAAAATAAACTAGAGTATAGATGTAGCTAGCACCTTCCTCTAGGTTTTCCTTGATCTTCAATGAAGAAGAACAAGAAGCAAGGATACGAACTAAACCAAACAGCAATAACTAGAAGAAAACTTTTTATTCAATTCATAAAACTGTCTGCAAACTACATTGACTACATATATATATATATATATATATATATATATATGTATATATATATGTATGTATGTATATAAAGTATAAGATATCTATCTAGGAAAGACTCATAATACACTAAGACTCCTAGTGCAAATAGAAACTCTAACTACTAACTTAAATAAAACATCTAATCTGGAAATATAGAAGTCCTAAACTAAAATAGGAAAGCTGTAAATAAACTCTAACTGAAATAGAAAAGTAACTAAGAATCTAAATTAGGAAACTTTTGTAGTTTATGTCTCCTAGAATAGACTTCAGTTATCTTAAGATGTTCAGCCTTGTTGTAGTAAGTAATCTTCTTCAATGTTCTCCTCATCTATATGTGGCTTTAAACTCGGCTGCATATCTGAAGTAATATCTTGACGCTCAACGTCATCAATCCCCTCTTCTGAAAAAGAACTCGCCCTCGAGTTCTCAACTTCAAATTCTCCAAAGTGGGGTTGAAGATGCGCAACATTGTAGGTATCATGAATATTCCACCAATCTGGGAGCTAGATCTCTATATGCATTGTTGTCGAATACCTTCAATATTGCATATGGTCCAATCTTCTTAGGCATAATCTTGTGATATGTCCCTGAACGATATCATTCCTTTGACAAATAAACCCACACAAGATCACCCACTTGATATGTAACTTCTCTTCTATGACGATCAACATACTCCTTGTATTTATCATATGAATGTTCCATGTTTGCACGAGCTTGAAATTGTACAGCCTTCAAATGATCAACCCAATCTGCAGCTTTCATGTGAAGCTTACCACTATCTGGTAAAGGAATCAAATCAAATGGACCTTGAGGATTCTTGCCCACGAAGATTTCAAAAGGTGAGAATTCCGTACTTATATTCTTCGAATAATTAAATTCAAATTCAATCTGAGGAAGTAAAACACTCCATTTCCCAAAAGATTTGATTTGCGTCCGTAGCATGTTTCCTAAAGTACAATTAACCACCTCAGTTTGACCATCTGCTTGTGGATAATAAGGACTATTGAATTGTAGAGAAGTACACATCAACTTCCACAAACTCTTCCAAAACGAGCTCATAAATCGAGTATCTCTATCTGAAGTTATGGTCTTTGGAATACCATGATAGTGACCCACATTTGCATAAAACAAATCAGCTACCTTTGATGCATCATATGACATCTGACAAGAAACAAAATGCATCATTTTAGAGAATCAATCAACAACTACAAAGATAGCATCCCATCCTTTCGTAGTATGAGGTAGTCCAATAACAAAATCCATAGAAATATCAATCCAAGGACCCTCTGGAATAGGCAATGGATTGTACTTGCCTGCATTGGTAGAAGTACCCTTACTGTCTGGCAAACATGACATCTCCTAACAAAGATAGAGACATCTTGATCCAAAGAAGGCCAAAAAATCTAGGGCGTAGTAGAGCAATGGTCTTGTCATGAGCAAAATGACCAAAGTTGTGTGCTTCCTTCACTAGCAAGTGACAAAGAGATCCTTCAGGAATGCATAGTGAATGGCCAAGAAATAGGTAACCATCATGAAGAACATATTGTGAATTAAGAGTATAGATGTAGCTAGCACCTTCCTCTAGGTTTTCCTTGATCTTCAACGAACAAGAACAAGAAGAAAGGATACAAACTAAACCAAACAGCAATAACTAGAAGCAAATTTTTTATTCAATTCCTAAAACTGTATGCAAACTACATTGACTCCACATATATATATAAAGTATAAGATATCTATCTAGGAAAGACTCATAATACACTAAGACTCCTCGTACAAATAGAAACTCTAACTACTAGCTTAAATAAAACATCTAATCTGGAAATATAGAAGTCCTAACTAAAATAGGACAGCTGTAAATAAACTCTAACTGAAATAGGAAAGTAACTAATAATCTAAATTAGGAAACTTTTGTAGTTTATGTCTCCTACATATGACTTTAGCTATCTTAGGATGTTCAGCCTTGTTGTTGTAGTAATCTTCTTCAATGTTCTCCTCATCTATATGTGGCTTTAAACTCGGCTGCAATCTGAAGTAATATCTTGATATTCAATGTCATCACAACTCAAGAATCAACAGTAAAGGCTTTGGCCTACTTTTGAAACTGTAACATTTATAAGTAATTAGCCTAAATGAAAACTATGAATTATTGCTAGTTTTACAAGATGAATGAGACAATTTTGCCCGGATAAGATACAGCTGCATTACATTAAGACAACTCAAAATATCTGTTTCTGCAAAATAAACAACCTTAGCATCTATCTTTTTCCTTACAATTCAAGGAATAGAGTACCAGCCTTCCACAAGTTGAACTCTACTACCATTTATAAGTAATTGATCCAATGAAGAATAAAGTTTTGCAATCTTCACAAAGTGACATGAACAATTTAACCTGAAATAATACATCTACAATTCACCAACACAGCGCGAAATATTTTTTTCCAGTGAATAAAAAACCTTAGCATCTTCTCTTTTGCCTTCATATGAGAAAGGCAACATTGGGCCACAAACAAAAAAGTGTACTTGCAAAAAAGGGACTGGGTCTACAATTCTAAACTCCACCAATTATAAGTAATTGCTCTAAATGAAGAATAAAGCATTGCAATCTACACATGGTGAACGAGACAATTTTACCTCCAAAATCATACACCTAAATTACACCAAGGCAACACAAAATATTCGTTTTTTCTCCAGCTACTTGGAAATAGAGATTTTGGGGAAACTCTACGATTACTAAGCAATTGCTGTAAACAAAGACTAAATTCGTGCTAACTTCATAAGGCGAACGAGACAACTTTTCCTCCAAAATGATACACCTACATTACAGCAAGACAACAGGAGAGAAACATTCGTTTCTCCACCTACTTGTAAGTAAAGACTTTGGTCTACTTCTGAAACTCTATGGTTACTAACCAATTGCTGTAATTCAAGGAAGACTAAATCCATGCTATTTTCACATGATGATGAACGAAACAATTTCGCCACCAAAACGAGGCACCCGCACTCCACCAAGACAACACGAAATATCCATTTTCCTCGCAAAATATAAACAACCTTAGCATCTATATGTTCAGTAAATACTTTGGTCCATGGTTTGCAATACGATGTCAGCGATTTACCGGGCGACATGGGAAAGGGGAGAGAGGGAGGGTGGGTAAAAAGGCTTACCTCATTAGAACGTTGGCCAGGACCTCGCCGGACAGTGGACGGAAAGGTACCGGCGCCTTCTTCGCCGCCGATGGGGTCTAATTGGAGGAGGCAGTAATCGCCATGGCCAAGGCTCAGGCTAGGGAAGGAGAAGGCTAAGGCTAGGGTTTCTTATTTTTATTTATTTTCAATCTTTCTAACTATTTATCATTTCAAAACTTTTTTTTAAAAAAAACATTTCAAATTTTTTAAAAAAATACATTTCAAAACTTTATTACGGTAACAAAATATAAAATGTTTTAACCATTTAATCCAAACCATGAAAATCTAATATTATAATAGTTTAGAAATAAGTAAATAAAAAATCTACATTTGTGTAAATTCGTGGAAGCT